>AWUE01020129.1:0-73967 GCA_001974825.2 Corchorus olitorius | reverse complement strand
GCTCCAATTCTTCAATTCATTCCTCTTGAAATAAATCTTCAAAGTCTTCAAATCTCCAAATAAGTTTTCAATGAGTCTTCAAACACGAACTTTGAATCTCCAAATCTATGCTCAAAATTGCTTTGCTCAAATCTGTGTAAAAAGTCATCAAAATAGCTCCAAAAGTAGTGAAAAATAACAATTTCTTAATTTCACATCACTTAAAGACTAAAAACACAAAAATTAATAAAATAGCATATAATTAAGCATAAATGGGTCTAAAAACATAGTAAAATAGCCATAAAAATAGGGTCTAATTTAGCTCAATCATATTTCCCCCACACTAAATCTTTGCTAGTCCCTAGCAAACTAGTGTAGAAAACTATGAATTTACTAAATTCGAACACCTAAAAACAATCATATAATGCTAAACTAATGCAAATCAAAATTTCATTTTAATTTAAACTTTTCAAAAACTTTGAATGCATACACATATTAAAGATCAACGCAATTATGAAATCAAAATAACAAAGAATCATAAGAGAATTCAATTCAAAAGATCAATAAATAGTAAGCATCTTTATTCTTAAGTAACCATAATTAAAGTAGTTCTAATCACTTACCATTCATTACATCCTATAATTACTTCTTCACATAAGCTTATGTCTTCATCTTTATCTCCATTACTCAAAGGAATGCATATCACAGATACAAATCAAGGGTTTACGTGTGGGTTATAATAGTTTTTTAAAGGGTAATTGATTTTTAGAAAATTGAGGTTACTAACCTCGAAGTGTTCATGATTTGGGGTTTCTAACTCTCATTTTTGAGGCTATTAGCACTCTAGAAGGACTCCTTCTTTTTATTTTTTTTCAGAGGGACAATATTTCTGCAATTCCATGCCTCTTATCCTCTTTCCAAGGGTTACTAACTCCTTTTGTTAAAGAAAAGAGTGACAACAATGGATTAAAAATTTTTATAAAGTATGCAGAAATATCTCTTCTCCTCTTGCATGAAAGCACTTCTTTTTGAAAAAGATTTTTTTTTTTAATTACCCTTTTATATAAGTAGTCCCCCACACTTATTCTTGACATATCCATAACATACTATCATAATTGTAATTTCAATAAAAATTAAACATAAGTTCTAGAAATAGGCACTCATAGAAGATAATGAACAATATGCTTTTATCGCAAACTTCAATTATACCTAATTCTAAGAAATTAGATATCATGCTATAAATCAATCAATCAAATAAAACTTTCTTCAAAATTCTAAGTATTAATCAATCATAATCAAATCAATCAATCAATATATGCATAATTTTCAAAATTTTCGTAAAAATTATGGCATTAATTATGATGCATGCATGTAAACTCCCTATTAGACTAGACTCTCTCCCCCACACTGAATAGACACATTGTCCTCAATGTGGAAACACATATGAGATGAACACAAACAATTAATATTATGCATGCTCATGTGGTGTATTTAAATGCATGAAATAAAAACTAAACAATTAATTCACATCAAAGAACAGGCAACCAATCAAAGCAATAATCAAGACAAAATAACGCAAGGAAAATTAAAAAGATAGAGTTAAAGAAAGCTTCTCTGTTTGTAGGCATAAGCTCCATCATTGCTTCTGAAACTGGACTCCTTTCGTATTCATCTTGCAATCGTCCAAATTAAGCTCCATTTGCTCTCCTTTGGTTCTTCATGTCAAATCATTGGGTTGCCTCCCAATAAGCGCCTTTCTTTAAGGTCTTTGGCTAAACTGCCTTAAAGAAATTATTCTACAAGGGTGAAGGAATTATGAATATATTCCTTCAACAAATCCACAATGATTTTGAGAGTATCATTGATGGCTTTGAGAACTTCAAGTTGAATTTTATCAAGACTTGAAATCATCACATGTGATGTTGCGGCTTGGAATGGCAATGGCACAGGCATAGCCGGTGGTGGCACGGGCTTAACTGGTGATGGCATGGTGAATGGCCTGTAATGGCTTTGTAGTGGCGTGGCACTGGGCGGATATGGCCTGGTAGAAACATAAGATGGTCGGACTGATGGCTGGCTTAACCGGGCAAGTGGCGCGGATGGCCAGGCATGGTGCACGGAGGATACTGCTTTGGCCGGGTATGGCGGGGCACTTGACTCGGCTGTGGCCAGTCCTAGACGGGCATGAGGCTCGGAGGAGAGTACGGATGGCGCGGAGGAAGTTGGCATGACTGGGCAAGCGGCGCAGATGGCCGGTTGTGGTGCGCGGAGGAGATGGGCGTGGCTCGGCAGATGGCTCGGGTGGCAGGGCCGTGGCCGGGCAAGTGTCTTGGCGCGGCTCGGGTATGGCCGGTCCTATCCGGGCCATGTGTGATGATGGCTGGGCAATGGCCGACTGTGTTAGCTCTATCATGGCCTTGAGCATCTTCGTTTGGTTCCTTGGCTTCTATCTTCTTCTTCTCTCCGTGTGGCTGAACTCCTTGCTTGTTGGCCTCTTGTTATTCCTTTGAGGTTGAAAATTCCGTCCTTCGGGATAATTCTTCAAACGCATAGAATGCATTCTCCGGGGTTCTCTTCAATATTGGAGTGGGACTAAAAGAATCAACAAGAACTCGATCTTTGAGTCATAATCCTCCATAGAAGATTTGGATTAGAATTCTTTTATTAAATCCATGTTGAGGGCAATCGATACACAACTTCTTAAATCTCCCCAAAAATTGGTGGAAATTCTCGTTCTAGCGTTGTCGAATGTCTTTTATCCTTTGTCTTCCTCTGGAAATCTGGGCAGATGTCATCGATGAGGATTCTTCTCGGGCTCCTTTCCTAGCAATTTTAACACTCACAACACAAACAAACTTGTTAGAGTTCAATGGCGATTGCGATGAAATTCTATGGTGGATTATATCATCATCGAATTCCATGGTCAATGAACCATCGAATACATCGATCTTAGTATGGGAAGTTCTTAAGAAGGGTCTTCCTAATAAAAGCGGACATTGATCTTTCGAATGTTCCATCTCCATAACGAAGATATCAATAGGAAAAACCAAGTGTTCAACTTGAATTAAGACATTCTCTAGAACACCTTTGGGATGAACTAAAGATCCATCAGCTAACTGCAGAATCACATCAGTATTTTTCAAAGGACCAAGATTTAAAGATTGATAAAAAGAATAAGGCATAACACTTAAAGATGCTCCTAAATCTAGCATAGCATTCTCTATAAGACTTCTTCCAATATAACAAGTAATAGAAAACGTACCTGGATCCTTGCACTTAGGAGGTAAACTCTTTTGAAGCACAGCAGAGACATTAACTCCAGCACTTACCTTACCTTGTAGCCTTTTCTTGTTGGTACAAAGTTGCTTAAGTAACTTTGCATAGTTTGGAATTTGTTGAATAGCATCAAGAAGTGGGATGTTGACCTCAACTTTTCGAAATATCTCCAAAATATCTCGATCATCATCTTCTTTCTTTGACTTCTTCAATCTTGATGGAAAAGGTGGCGCGGCATCAGTCTTGGAATTCTTCTTGTCGGCGGCGGTTTCCTTGGCTTTTTCCATGGTGGTTGCGCCATCTTTTCTGGGTTCAGCTTCAATCTTGATTTCTTTGTCAGGCACTTGTAATTCATCTTTGGTGTAGCTCGGCTCTCCTTCATCTTGTGCGGCATGGGTAGGAAAAGGATTTTCCAACTCCTTTCCACTCCTTAAGGTGATTGCACTTACATTCTCCTTAGGAGGTACCTTGGGTTGCGATGGGATCCTTTGTTGACCTTGTGTCTTGAGTTCACTCATGTCACTAGCCAATTGACTAATTTGTTTCCTCATCATCTCCATAGCTTCTCTCAATTGTTGCATCTCGACAGCTTGCGAAGATTGTTGAAAATTACGCCTTTGTTAATTCATCGGCCTTCCTTGATAGTTACCTTGGTCCCATATTGTTGACTTGGTTGCTCGGCTCTCCAATAAGGTTCAGGCTTCCTTTGATATGCTCCTTGCATTCCAACATCATTGAATTCTTGCGCGGTGTGTTCCAAAGAAGGGCACTTATCAGTGTAGTGTCCTTGTTTACAAATACCACAAATCTTAGGCACACTTGAAAAATTCGCATTGAATAAATCAGTGAGCGCAGCGACTTGCTAATTTGTCTCTTGAAGTTGTTGCTCCAGTGAGGTGGAATGGGTAGAGACTTCATTGATTCTTCTTGTATTGCCTTCTCTTGAATAGTCTTCTCAAGATCCGAATTGTTGAGTGTTGGCAGCCATGTTCTCCACTAAAGTCCAAGCATCGATAGGAGTTTTGTCTATGAAAGCTCCTCCACTTGCAGAATCTATGGAAGACCTGTCAAACGGTAGTAATCCTTCGTAGAAGTATTGGATCAGCAACTGTTCAATGATTTGATGATTGGGGCAGCTCGCACATAGTGTCTTGAAACGTTCCCAATATTCGTGCATTGTTTCTCCATGGCGTTGCTTAATTCCGCAAATCTCCTTCCTTATACTTGATACCTTGTGAGCAGGAAAGTACTTTTTCAAGAACAACTTCTTAAGGCTCGTCCAGGATGTGATTGAACCGGTTGGTAAGAGGTACAACCAATCTTTTGCACGATCCACAAGAGTGAACGGAAAAGTTCTTAACTTGAATTGGTATTCAGTGATACTTTGAATATTTGTTGACGTGCAGGCAATCTGGAAATCGGTTAGATGACGGTGAGGATCTTCTCCAGACAGACCATGAAATTTGGGTAAAATCTGAATAAATCCAGATTTAATCTCAAAGTTTGCAGTCGTATCTGGGTATCGAATTGCTAAGCGTTGTGCATTGACGTTTGGTGCAGAAAGCTCTCTCAGGGTTTTAGGACCTTCGTTTGCCATGTCTTCTGATGATGTTGAAGCAGCAGATCTAGGAGAACTTGATTGAGAACTCGAATTGGATGGCTCCTCTTCTTGTTGTCGATTTGATTTCTCCTTCCTTAGTGAAAATAGTGTTCTTTATAGCTCTGGATCAAATTCAAACTCTTTTGTACCACTACTTCTTGTCTTTGGCATGCAGCTTCCTAGAAAAACTCAAAAAAAAAGAAAAAACTCAAAAAGAAAAAATTGTTAGTAGTAAAAGTTCTTAAACAATTAAAATTAAAAACAGAAAATAAAAGAAAAAATATTTTTTATGACGCAGAAACAAAAAAAATTTTTTTTTATGACGCAAAACTCAAAACTTTTTTTTTTCAAAAACGCAACACTAAAAACGCAAGACTCTTTTTTTTTATATGACGCAAAAACACAAAACAAAATATATATATATATATATATATTAGGAAAAAACGCAGACTCAAAATTAAAAACATATTTTTTTTTAGATTAAAGACACAGACACAGAGAAAATTCCCAGGATTCGTCTTCAGATGAGTCTATTTTCCTTCCCCTGGCAAAAACCAGAAAAATTTTCCCTTCCCCTACAATGGCGCCAAAATTTATGATCGGTCGTCAGCAATCATAAAAATAATTCCCCACAAAATCCTAACTATAGTAGATAAGGCAAGTAGGGGTCGATCCCACAGAGAAGGGTGTAGACTTTATCCTAATATACAATCCTTAAAATATCTCGAAACAAAACACAGAAAACAAAGGTTGAAAGAAAGCAATTAAACAGAAAACAATTATACTAGAAAACAAAGGAAAGTAAATTAAATCTAAGACTATAGCAAATAAGAAACAAAACAATACTTAAAGCATACTTCTTCTCCAATGGTAGAAAACAATCAAATTGAATATGGGTCCTTGATTTAAAAGATGAATTCAATATTAAATCCTTGATGATAACTGGTCTAGGAAAACCTAACATGCTATTTAGATAAGATTACCGGTTAAGCCTTAAATTACCCCTATTGCTAACTTAACAAATCAATTACCGGTTAAGGCTTAAAGATTCACCAAGCAACAAAGCATTAAGATCAACTATTTAATTAGTTCTTTCACACATGCTTAACAAATAAAACCATACAACAATCATATAAAATCCAATTACTGGCATGAGAAACTCATCGAAGCGAGGTTAGTCGTCAACGATTCGCTACCAAACAATCAGACTCGAGGGTTAACTGTACCGCCTGACTTAGCAATAGATCTCTCAAATTATCAATTTATCGGCCGCATAAACCAATAAAAATCAAGGTCATGGAATAAAACAGAGTTCAACATGCTATCTATCAAAAATAAAATACCAAATTATTAGTATAGAAATCTCACCGTATCAATCGATTGAATTCACCAAAGGATTAGAAGTATATGAATTTAGCTACTCATGGATTTGGCAAATCCATGAGCGGCATAAGAGTACTTACAGAACTAGAAGGGGCGAAAATCTCCTTGACAAAATAACTAGAGTTGACGCACCTCCCTATGGCTATAGGGGATGGCGGCACCCTTGCCTAAAACTAGATCTAGAAGAGAAAAATAGATCTAAAACTATAATTGTGAATTAGTGTGTGATTTGTGTTACAGGAGGTGGCTATTTATAGTGGAAAATATCCCTAGGAATTCCAATCCTAACTTGGAAAGGAGTCTACGACGGTTTAGGGTCTAACTTGGAGTCCAAGTTAGATTAAAAGTCATCCTATAGTAGAATCCAAGTTAAAATAGGATCCTGAAATTTTGTTGAATTCGTGCAGGAACTTCGACGGCATTTTTGGGCTTAAAAACGGCAGAACTGGATCTTGGACTTCAAAGGGAAGTTGTAGATCTCGGAGTTAGCTTTCCAACGAGTACTCATGGGCTTCAATCGGAGGTCTGAGCAGCAAGTTATGATTTTTCTACCAAAACTTCGCATGAATCCTAATCCTGTTGGGACTAGAATCGGGAATCTACGGGATTTAGATATTTCCTTGGATTTAGGAGTCATTAATTGGGATTTTAATTCCAATTAATATCTTATATGGGCTGAGTATTTTCCCATATAAATTATCCATAAATACCAAACCTTAAGGGTTTATCCATGGCTTGTCTTCAATTAAAGCTCCAATTCTTCAATTCTTCCTCTTGAAATAAATCTCCAAAGTCTTCAAATCTCCAAATAAGTCTTCAATGAGTCTTCAAACACGAACTTTGAATCTCCAAATCTATGCTCAAAATTGCTTTGCTCAAATCTGTGTAAAAAGTCATCAAAATAGCTTCAAAAGTAGTGAAAAATAACAATTTCTTAATTTCACATCACTTAAAGACTAAAAACACAAATATTAATAAAATAGCATATAATTAAGCATAAATGGGTCTAAAAACATAGTAAAATAGCCATAAAAATAGGGTCTAATTTAGCTCAATCATAAGTGCTACTTTTAATGTCTCGGGCTTATCCTTGTTTGATAATGATGCAGATTTGAGGACAAATCCTTTTCAAGGGAGAGGGGATGATGCGCCAATGACTCGTCATGGTCTTGAAGAGCACAATGGAGATCATGGAGTGGATGTGCATATGCGGCAAGGAGACTTGGAGAAGCTTGAAGATGCTAAGGAAGAAGTTTCAAGCTCATCGGAGTTGCCTAAGATGCCATTTGATCCATTGAAGATGCCATTAGGCCCAATGACAAGGGCAAGAGCTAAAAGGTTCAAGGAAGCTTTGTTTGGCTTCATTAGAGTTCATCTTGAATAGTTTAAAGCTATCGGAGATCATTTGAAGCCCATTAGAGACCATCAACAAAGGAATATTCCCATCGATTCCAAGTTGTGCATTCTTCTTGAAATCGATGAGCATTAGGTCATTAGAGTTGTAATTTGGCCATTGTTGGCTTAATTCTATCTTAGATTAGTTATTTATTTAGTTAAGAACTTTATTTGGGTTGGGCCTTGTTTAATTAAGTCCAATCCTTAGCTATTTTTCTATTGGTTGTATTTTTGGATAGTTTCTAGAAGCCTCATTAGGGTTAGCCGCCTATGGCTATTGAAGAGGCAGTTTAGAGGGTTTTTAAGGGGGGGTTGCGCAAGCCTCATGCCTATATAAAGGCTCTACCTCCCTCTTGTAAAAACAAGTTAAGTTTTCAATAAAGAATTTGAGGTTATTCACCCACTTTGATTATCTTAGCTTCATTGTTCTAGTTTGAGCAAAACTTAGGGTTCTTCAATCTTGTAGAGTCCTAGCAAGCAATTAAGTTGTGTTGCTTGATTGTTTGTGAATCTTGTGTTCTTGAGTTAACAATTGCAGGTCTAATTGGAGACTTAGGGCCGACGAAAGAAGAGGAATCACCTTGTGAAGGTCATCGACATACATATCTAGAAGTTGAGGAAGTTCAAGTCGACTTTGATAGATATTCAAGGCTAGATTTGAATCTAATACAACTAGATTCGTATCAAGGTGTCTTATCAAATCCTTGTTTAAGGTCCCTATTTAGGTGTTTTATTAAATTCTTATTTAAGGTCCCTGTTTAGGTGTCTTACCAAATCCTTATTTAAGGTCCCTATTTAGGTGTCTCATCGAAATCTGGTTCAAGATCCCTGTTTAGGTGTCTCATCGAAATCTTGTTCAAGATTCCTGTTTAGGTTTCTTATTAAATCTTTATTTAAGGTCCCTATTTAGGTGTCTTATCAAAATCTTGTTTAAGATCCCTGTTTAGGTTTCTTATCAAATCCTTACTTGAGGTGCCTGTTTAGGTTTCTTGTCAAAAATTTTGTTTAAGATCCCTGTTTAGATTTCTTATCAAATCCTTATTTAAGGTCCCTGTTTAGGTGTCTCATCAAAATCTTGTTCAAAATTCCTGTTTAGGTTTCTTATTAAATCCTTATTTAAGGTACCTGTTTAGGTGTCTCTTCAAAATCCCAGTTTAGGTTTCTTATCAAAATTTTGTTCAAAATCCATTTCTTGTTCAAAATTCATGTTTTGTGTTTAAAATGATCCAGTGCGGTCTCTCTAGAAAGTTGATCTTAAGTTGATCCAGTGTGGTCTTTCATTGAAGTTTTCAAAGATCTAAATTGATCTTAAGATGACCCAGTGTGGTCTTTCGTAGAAGTTTTCAAAGATCTAAGTTTATCTTAAGTTGTCCAAGTGCGGTCATTCTAAGAAAGGTTTCCATGATCAAGGTTGAATTCTTAATAATCCAGTATGATTAATTAAGAAGTTTAAAATTTGCATTTCATTTCAAAATTCAAAGTTCAAAATCTGTATATCATATCAAAACTCAAAGTTCAAAATCCACAGTTTTTTGTTTCATTCTTCAAAACTCAAAATCTGCATTCTTCAGTCGAAGATATGTTTCATAAATTCCATCATTTGGTTGGGATAGACTTTTATATTTCATTTCTCAAATGAGGAAACTGTTTGCATTTCAAAATTCAAAACTCAAAACTCAAAACTCAAAATTCAAAATTCATGGCTCAAAAATCAAATTTCAAAACCTGCATTTCAGCATTTCATTCCTCAAAAGTCAAAATTCAAAATTTGCATTTCATCTCAAAACTCAAAATTTGCATGCCATGTTCGAAACTCAAAATCCAGAGTCTATTTTTCTTTCATTCGAAATCTCAAAATCCTAATTGGTGTTTCTATTTCTATTCGTCCCGATAGAGGTTCGATGTTCAAAACATTCTTTTGTTGTAGGAGCGGTGTCTATGTCTTTGTGTACTCTCTGCTTATCGAGAAATACAACAGGACGCCTTTATGTATTTCTTGATTCCCAGAAAGTTCACAAAGAGGGGCAGTTGCAGACACCGAAATTTAATTTAGGCTAAAACTAGGTTTGGTTTTGGTTTAAACCCAGTGATGTGGCCTGATTAGGTTTGGCTTAAATTTATTGGGTTGCGTTTGGGCTTTACTAATTATTTATTTGGGCTATTTAAGTGGGTCAAGTTAATAATTATAGCACATGTTAAATAAGTCTGTGCTGGAAATTTTCTGGTAGTTTTCTCTCATTACTTGCTCCCAACGAATTTAGACCTATAAAAAGGTTCTCTCTTCCTAACCCTAGGGCACACATACACACATATAAAAAAAAAGACACGGAGAGATGCATAACAACTTGCTGGCCGCCATTCAAAAGTCTGTTGCAGTTAAAAACCTGTCCAAAAAGCTTTTTTTTCGTCGACAGGCTTTAGGAATTTGTCTTCAACTGACCAAAAGAAAAGCAAAGCAAAGCAAAAAAGGTACACTCAGCACCTTACTTTCACATTGAAGGGCACGTGAACCCTAATTCTTATCCCTCCATGTTTTCTTTTCATATTTTATTATATTATATTATATATATTCATTGTGTTTTCTTCTGAAGCTATTAGTCAATCAATCAAGTTTCTTTATGCTTAGTTTTATTATTATTTCATGAGTTTTTGTGCCACCAAGTCAATTAAGCAATAGTTTTTTTTTTTAGGGAATTATTAAGCAATAGAGATTGAACTTCTTTCATGTTTGGAGTCTACTGTTTCGGATAATTTTTTTTTTTCCTTTTTTTTTAGTCTGTTAGGCCATGTTTATTTTAAGTCTAATATTTACTTTTTGAGTAGTCTTTAGTTTGGATTAAATTTTGGTCTATCTTGCAATTTGTATGGTTCGAAAATAAACTCTAAAAAATAAAAAAGAAAATCAAAATTGTTCTTTTGTCAAAACATCAAAAAAAGAAAAAAAACTCAAAATTTTACTTCTGACCCGCACAAGTATAAATTGTGAACGACAAAATCATTTTCTTAAAACCTTTTTTTTTATAATTCTATTTCAAAATCATATGCATTAGATTAGGTTAGATAAATCCATCAAATTCTGCCAATTTTGTGGGGAATTTGGGGATTTTACATAATTAGGATTTCATGTAAAAATATATAATAAAATTTTGATAATTAATTTTAAGAGAATATTTTCTAAATCTTGCCATATTGTGGGAGATTTAGAAGATATTAAAAGAGGATATAAAATAAATGAAATTAAACAAGATTGTTAATATGAAAATTCAACTATAAAAATAAATATTTTTCAAGTCTTGCCAATTTGTGGGAGACCATATAATAATAATAAAAATTTAAAAGTAATAAATAAAATAATTGAATTGTAATCAATCTATAAATAAAAAAAATCCAAGGGATGTACAAGTGGTAGTTCCTTGTAACTTTGTAATCAATCATTTAATTTAATCAACAAATAAAGGTAACAATTTAAAATTCCGACGACGGAGCCTCTTCGAGAAATTTAAAATTCTTGAATACTCTTAAGGATAATTGTCTCAAATTTTTGTCAAAATGTGAGGAAATTGAAGACAATGTTAATTAAAGAGATAAAATCAACAATCATGAATTTAGAGGATTAAAAGTAACAATCAAGGCTATAAGGTTAATGTTTAGTTAAAATGGTACTGTCTATTTGACAGGCGTTGTAGGGGTGCTAATACCTTCCCGTAATCGAACTCCCGAACCCAAAATTTGGTAACAAAGACCAATGTTTAATCATTATTAATGAACTTAATTTAATATTAAGAACACATTAAAATGGTTAATCAAATTTAGGTGACCAATCACACCTAGATAAAAAAAGATTGGTGGCGACTCCTTTCCAAATGAGTCTAGCGCTCAAGTCTCGCGATTTGCACGTTATGACAATAACCATAGGGATGCTCAAGTATATCATTTGCTTTGTGCTCAAGCTTTAGACCAAGGCATAATTTAGTTTTACCCAAATCCTCAAACTCCTTTTTTAAATAGTTAGCAGTTTGGGACAACTCTTCAGGAGTTTCAAATTATATCGTCGACTTAAACTGCTATACTATAGCAAAACCAGATTCCAATCTCTTAATGACCATGTTGGTCCACTTGATGTGCTAGAAAATAGCACTTAATGAAAATTTTTGGGTCCTCTAAAAATGTGTTAAAGACACTAATTCAGAATAAGCAGTTAAAGACACTAATGCAATATAAGGACATCGAAACAAGTGAAAGTATAAAGAAAATATATAAAGACGTTAACAACTGAATAGTGGAAAGTAAAGAGAGTAACGAAAGATAAAACTGAAACGATTGAAGAAAGCATGGAAGATTGGAGATGCTTCAATTTATAAAGGTTCGGCCTTTCACGCCTACGTCCTCTACCTTGGATACCACATACCAAGGATTTCAGAATCCACTATCAGTGAAGTTAAACTGGTTTTCACAACACCTTTCTACAACCGCAAAGCTTCAAACTTGAAGCTTCAACAACAATGATAAGGGGTGGACTCAAAGTCGAGTTCTAATGAGTTGATAGAAAAAGAGAATTTTTGTTCAAGTGCTTAAATGAATTTAAACACCCAAAAATCAGTCATAGGCTTTGTGTTTGGATTGTTTAAGGGATAAATTCAACAAGAAAATAAAGGTTGAAGCATACAGACTCAATTCAAAGTTCGATACAAAAATCACCACCAACTAATTGAATCGGTCGAAGCTCACCACCAATTATACCAAATAGATACGGATACACCACTAGATGATTTAAAAGGATATAGAAACTTCTTGATTCCCAAACCAAATTGAGATATAGAAATTCACCACTCAAAATGACATAAGAAGGGCTATGCAAACCTAGACAAGGTTACAAGCTTGAAAACAAGTTTCAAAGTTCAAAATACAAGTCTAAAGAGTACATCACATTCTAAAGCTTATATAGGATCTATTTAGAGCTAAACACACTTAACTAGAACTAATTAAACTAGTTTAGCAAACTGAAATTATAAGCTTATCAAAACAGCCTTTAAATTAGCTAGAATTGAGTCTAAACCAGCTAAAAAGCAATCTAAATATAGTTAGAATTGTAGGCAGCCGTTTTACACCTTTCAAAGCTTCAAATGATGATGTTCATTCACATTTTGTGGCTCATTAATACCTGCTCAATTTTCCTTCCAATCCCATGCAGGAACTTCACACCAAGGTAAGCTAAAACTCAACAAAAGCAATCTGAATGGGGTTTCGATTATAGGCAAACGAAATTCACTCTCCCATGTTTGTGTCGCAACGTGCGGGTCCGGGATCCGAATCCTGCCACTGAACGACTTGAATGAAAACCTACTAGTGTCTATCGAGTCGCCACTAATCAAATTGCTAGGTGTGATTAGTCACCTACTGATTGACCTAACCAGTCTAATGAGGTCCAAAGTTGGCAAAGGACCCACTAAACCTAAAGGTCCGGTCTTGTCACCTGAATTTAGGTTTGGGAGTCGATTACGCCCGGAGAAGGATGAGCACCCCTATAACGCCCGTCAAGAGACGGTACCTCTAAGTCTAACTAGATCTAATGTGGGTCTAAAATGAAAAGGTTGCTTTTAGTCCTTAATCCTATATTTTTTAATTTTCTTTGTTTCAAATGACTTGAAACCTTTTCTTACCCTTGAAAACGGTAAAGTTAAACTCAATTGTAAAGACCGATCGGGCCTTTCGCCCGGAAAGGGTATTTTGAGAAAAGTAAAGAGAACAACACCTTCCGTCTGGGAAGGGCATTTTGGGAATAAGATAAGTAAACAACACCTTCCGGTTGGGAATGGCAAACTAGGAAAAATAAACAACACCTTCCGGTGGGGAAGGGCAAACTGGGAAAGAACAACGCCTTCCGGTGGGAAAGGGCAAAGTGGAAAAGTAAACAACACCTTCCGGTGGCAAAGGGCAAACTGGGAAAAGTAAACAACACCTTCCGGTGGGGAAGGGCAAACTGGGAAAAGTAAACAACACCTTTCCCTGGGGAAGGGCAAACTGGGAAAAGTAAACAACACCTTTCATTAGGGAAGGGCAAATTGGGAAAAGTGAACAACACCTTCCGGTGGGGAAAGGCGAATTGGGAAAAGTGAACAACACCTTCCGGTAGGGAAGGGCAAACTGAAAAAGTAAACAACACCTTTCGGTGGGGAAGGGCAAACTGGAAACGTAAATAACACCTTCCGGTGGGGAAGGGCAAAACAGCGAAAAGTAAACAACACCTTCCGGTGGGAAAGGGCAAATTGGGAATAAAGACAACTTTGAACAATACCTTCCGACTAGAAAGGGCAATTTGGGATAAAGACAAACTTAAACAACACCTTCCGACTGGGAAGGGCAACTTGGGAAAAAGACAAACTTAAAAAACACCTTCCGACCGGGAAGAGCAATTTGGGAAAAAGACAAACTTAAACAACACCTTCCGACTGGGAAGGGCAATTTGGGAAAAAGACAAACTTAAACAACACCTTCTGACTGGGAATGGCAACTTGGGAAAAAGACAAACTTAAAAAACACCTTCCGACCGGGAAGGGCAATTTGGGAAAAAGACAAACTTAAACAACACCTTCCGACTGGGAAGGGCAATTTGGGAAAAAGATGAACTTCAACGACACTGATCTTTTGAATTTCTGAACTTCAATTTTTGACCTAAATTCTGATTAACGCAATGAATGGAATGATGCATGCAAAGGTTCATTTATTTAAGCTGACTCGGGTAGTCCCGGGTCATCAGGGACATTCAGAGAGTCCCGGGTCATCAGGGACCACTCCTGAAAGCTCCTTCTTCGAAAGGCTACGGTTATCAGCCATTTAGTGGCGTGCAACAAATAAATTGACAAAAATAAGTATGAAATGCAAATGAGCTATCTAGTTGACTCTAGTCAAAATTAACTCATTCGATTAAGTTTCAATCAAGAAATCTAACTCTAGCTTAATTATGAAATTAGAATGAAATTGGAAACCTAACCAAGTCCCAACCATTTGCTAAACAAAGAATCATAATTTTATTTCAAATTATTTTAAGACTTAATCTTTTTAGAATTAAAGATTTCATTTTTTATCTCCAATTTATCAAATTTCAATTTTTTTAATTTGAACACTTCACTTTTATTCCCAAATTTTCCAAATTCAATCCCTTTACTTAAAGGCTTCATTTTTATTTCAATTTTATCAAAAGTCAACCTTCTAGCTTAAAGACTTCATCTTTATTATAAATTAACCAAAAATTCAATTTTTTAGCCTAAAGACTCCATTTTCATTACAAATTAATCAAAAATTCGATCTTTTAGTTCAAATCTCATTTTTATTTACAAATTAATCCAAAGTTCTACCATTTAGTTCAAAGATATCGTTTTTATTTACAAATTAATCAAAAAATTAATCTTTTAATTAAAGATCTCATTTTTATTCACAAATTACTTTAAAATTCAATCTTTTAGTTCAAAGATCTCATTTTTATTTACAAATTAATCAAAGATTCACTCTTTTAGTCCAAAGATTTCATTTTTATTGTTAATTAATCAAAAGTTTAGCTTAAAGATTACATTTTTATCATAAATCAATCAAAAATCTCATCTTTTAGCTTAAAGATTACATTTTTATCATAAATTAATCAAAAATTTCATCTTTTAGCTTAAAGATTACATTCTTATTACCCCACACTCATCAAAATTCCAACTTTGAACTAAAGATTTAATTTTTATTGTAAAACTAATTTGCAGAGGATCAAATTGAACAATATGGTGAAACTTCAGGGACGTTATCGAATCAATCTACAAATTTTGAGGGCATAATTAAACACTCTAGCAATCTTTAATCCTTATGTGAAGTAGATTACAAACTATCAGACTCCATTGACGGAAAATAAGGGATTAAATTAAAAGAATTTAGAAATCTACCTCCTTAAGCCGTAGTTCTTCCCGCAAAAGCCCTACCCGTATACTTCTTCCTCCATTTCCTCCTTCTTCCTCACTTGAAACCTTAATTCTCCTCTCTTTAACACAGAGCCTCTCTCTCTAACTATTGTCGACGGCGCTACCTCTCATTCACCATCAACCCACCCAAAAGCTTCCCTTCCAAAATCTAGAACCTAAGTCAAACAAAACTTCTTCAAACCGAATCCACACACAACTCCTAACCAACAAACATTTGAAAAATTGTGGAAAGGAATGAGCTTCTTTTGTTTTTTTTTTTTTTTGAAGAAAAGCTCGAAGAAAAAAGGAGCAAGAAGAAGACTCTGGGCTCCCTTCACGTCCTATGACAAGATCCTAGCCAGGTGAGCCTTCCAATGGAGTTTTTCTCTCTGCTTGTTTTCAGTTTTCGAAACAAAGAGCCAGAAAAAACAATGAGCTCCTTAGAACCCTCACTTTCAGAACAAAACCCCAGTTGCCCCCTTTTGTTTTTTTTTGAAAAACGTGTCCTCTCTGTCTCCTCTCTAGAAAATGGTATTCAAGCTAGAGTTGGCTGATAACTCAGCCGTGTATTGCATCAGTTATCGGAAGGCTTGGAAAATTCCCCATTGATTTCCCTTTCTAACCCTGCATGGATTAACACTCTTGAGAGACAGAGCTACAGGACCCTTTGGGAATTATGCAGTCCCTATACTATATACAACTCAATAAATGACGCGGTTAGCTCCCCTTTTTGTTTGTATTAGGGTCTAACCCGGGCTTCGCCCCGGGAACATTATAAATATTATTTTTTATATCTAAATATGATATATACAATCACTTGTGTAATTTTCCATCTTTGTTATCAAACTTTATTTTCTTATAAACCTTCATAATCTTTACAACTGGTTACTGAAAGGGACAGATTTATTTTTTTGTAATTAATTGCTAAATCACAATGCAACATTAAGAGAGCAAGAGAGCTGTGGAATGAAAGGAAAATTCTTTGAATACAAGCCGGAAAATAAATGTTTGATTTTTTTTCTATTGTTAATTAGAACAAGCAGGGTGGCATGCTTGCGCTGCAGTCATCTTCTTATTACGGCTATATTTTTTGTAGTTGTTTAAGTCGATTAGTAAGAAGATATTGCATTGGCTGTAAGTTAATCAGTTAGGAGAAACTCATACATCCAAACAAATAATTCGCATATATAAAACAAAACACATGACCTCTCTTTCATTCTAAAAGTGCATTACCTAAATTTTACTCCATCTCTAGGTAATTTATCAAAATAAAGCTAATATTCTACTCCTCCTTCCCTAGATAATTCATCAAAATAAAGCTAATATTAATTGTTGTTTGAAATGTATGTTGATTATCTAAAAAACATCGTACGCTGCCTATGCAAGATTGAATGCAGTGCTGCTTGGACAACATCATTGGATTTAGTACAGTCAGCTAGGAAGCATCAAGTCATACTGGGAATGCTGTTCCACACATTGGCTCAATTCTACCTTCCACATCCAATTATTCCTTCATTAAAAGGGCGGTCATTTTTTAATCTTGATTGCAATTGTTAAATTAATTAACTCGGGTAGGTGGAAGAATTTGGCTTCTGCATAAGGAATGCCTAATTTTTTGTAGTCAAGGAGCATGTATAGTTGTCGTAGGAAAATTGAATTAGTTGAGAGCATTTGCAGGAGCATATGTAATTTACAGAATGCATCACAAAATGATTGTACTTAGCATTGGCTAACTGTGCATTTGAAAATGTGGAAATATACTAAACATAAGCAACTAATAGAAACCTCAATAAAAAGGAAGTCGAATGATAAATTAAAAAAAAACTTTTTGTAAAATAAAAGAGAAATAAGGAAATGTTAAATTTAAGTATCAAATAATATAATCAACAAATAAATCCATATTTACCTCAAAATGTTGCGGTGAGAAGTGAAAGTTCCCCACTTTAGTTATGTCATCCTAAAGCGCTGCTAAATTAAATGGAATGATCTTATAGAACGGAGTCCATGTGAAACCAATTCAGAGAAATGTTACCCACCCAAATAAAAATGAAGACGAAAGGAAAACAGAACTGGAATGTCAATAGTTTACCCATGAATCAACCATTATTGCAGAATACATTTATAGCACCAATCTTTTGGAATTTCGGCAGAGGAGTTGAACCGGTAAATCCTAATATCCACACACAATTAATATGTAATTAATTAAAACACACTTAATCATAAATATAGAAATAGTAAATTACAAAAAAGGGCAGTAGGAAAAGTAAGTGAGGAAATTCATTGAGGGCCTTTTTAGTCACCCAAAAAATGTGAAAAGACCAAAAAAAGCCAAAACGAGGCACCACATCAATCCTCAATTTGGCCTTTAAGTAATTTCCATTGTCACTAAAAATAATATATAGTATATATTAGAAACAAATATTAGCTTCCCCCATTTGCTAAACATTTTATTTTTGCCTCGTTTATTTGGAAAAATATTGAGACAAGTCATTAATGAAGGGCTTATATAGACAAGTCATTAATGAAGGGCTTCAAAAATTCGATTATAAATAAACAAGCAAAAAAGTAAATTACATTTACATATTCAGCCATTTAGAATATTAATAAGAGTCAATGGAATTTGCATTTTATTCTCGGCTACTATCAGTTAAAGAGGAACAAGAGTTTACATATACAAGCCATTAATTAAGGGGTTCAACAAACTCTATTGTAAACAAGCAAAAAAGAATAATTAAAATTACCTATTTAGCCAATTCATCATTATTATAGCCGTTAGATTGTCAAACTAAGGCCATTGGATAAATTAAATCACTTACTTTGTCCTTTTGTTTGATGGGTAAAAAAATAGCTAGCTAACTACTTACGTGGTTTCTAGGAAAAATTGTCCCCTCTTTGCAAGTTTAATCTTGGATAAAATAAAAATATAAAGAAATAATCTCTCATTTTACTCTTTATTTCTCTAAACTGAAATCTGTTCCTTCTCTTTTTTTTCTCTCCCTCTTTTAATTAATTCTTTGTTTATATCTCTATTATCTTCAACCCTGCCGGTGATCCATGCTTCGACCCAACATCTTGCGATAGATATATTCTCCAAAAAAGAGATTAAATTAACGGTAAGAGCTGTGATATATTGATCTGATCTATTTCCAAACACATATAAACGGCAACCGTGCGATGTGAATAGATTAGCTGATGATCTTCAGAGTGTTTTTTCACCAAGAGGAAAGCTAGTCTCTTAATGTTGTTCCTATAACTCATCGATATACTTCTCACTTAGGAAGAGGTTAATACTTGTTGGTTTGTAGGGAAAGAAAGGGTTGTGTTTTATGTCTTTTGGGTCATTTGTGCCTCTTGTTAGGTAGTAAAAAATATGTTAGATTGATGGTTAGGTAGTTAGATATCATGTGATGTGATTAAACGGGGAATGAAGAATGATGTCTGATATTATAATCTGTTAATGGTCAAGTTTCTAGGGCTCTATGGGTATATTACTCTGTTTAAATGTGTTTTTATGGACAACATGTGATCTGCAACAAACACGTGACTCTGAACATCTTCTATCTGCTATTTCCAATCCTAATGTATGTTAGTTTTGTTGATTTATTTGTAATTTGATTAGAGTGAGTTTAATTTCGTTTTATCCATCTTTCCACCAGTTGATTTATGTTGTAATTTGTCTAGATTCGTCTGGTTACATTTCCAGAGTCATGCTTTGCTTGATTACATAGAAATGAATGAACATTGTTGGGTTCATAAATTGAAGCTAGCTAACGAACACCCAAATAAAGCAATTAACAATTAAGACTGAAATGAAATAGCAATAAAACAATCGAAGCTAGCAATATTAAGCAATAACATTAAATTAAACAGTACATAAAAGAGTAAAATTAAGACAGTAAACCATGAAAGAAAAGTAGCAAAATTAATAATCTATGAACAATGAAATCAAAAGAAGTACAGAAGAAGAGTAGAGAAAACGACAACACACCTAAGTGAAAGGAAAGTGTGTTGTGTGGAAACAAGGAGGGCTAATGTGCCTTTTATAAAGGCAGCCCAGGCGACGTAGAGTAAATGGAGGAATTAATGAAGTTGGGTGGATGTCGCCCAAACAGAACTTCTTACTGTGATCATTTTTTTATTCTTAAAAGATTAATGAAGTTAGGTGGATGCTAGTAAGACCGAACTTGTTACTGAGGAGGGAGTTAGTTCTGTTAAGCTTTAACCAAACTAGACTGAACCTAATTTATCATCCAAATTGCAAGCGGATGAACGGACCTGGATCTCTTGGAATGGTAGCATTAAATGCAGCAAATCCAACGTGGCTGCATGAGGAAGCGCAATTTTGTATGAGGTTTAATATTTATGTATAATGTGATTTCTGCCTAACTTAGTTATTTTCTCACGTGTCTCTCTTGCGATCTCTTTTTAACCATTTTTGGATTTTTCAAGTGGTAATTTTGTGAAGGAAGGGAGACCCACTTCAAGTTAATTTGGCTGCCACGTATATGTGGATGGTGAGGTAATTTTCCGCCATCTCCAAATACTACTGTCAATTTGTCATGTTGTCAAAACTAACATTGTTGACTCCCTCTCACTGTACTTAATGCACTGTTGGCATCTTCTGATTGTATCTCCTTGTGCATTTTTACGTTGTAAGCCTTAGGTGTATGTTATTTTGCTTGGACCACATTGCATGTGGATGGTGAGGTCCTTATTCGTTTTTGCCCCCATGAACTAATCACTAAAAGAACTATATATATACTTAAGATAAATAACTGCAAATTGATGTTAAAATGCCAAAAGGAAGAGTTAACTGTAGTAAGATGATACCATGCTTGATGTTTGAATTTTCAATGCTAAGAATGCTCTTCAGCCTTGAGGATCATGAATTAAAATGCATGTAGTGCTTTCCTATATGCTGACAAACTAGTTTAAATGATGAATTGGATGTTTGTGTTTGGAAGATGATGACTTTTATTTTCTAGAGAATGCTTGTTAGTTCTATTGGGAGAATAGCTCTACATGCAAGGTGGTATGTGTGTTGTTGTAAATGCTGAATTGTGAAATGGTAAACTTGAGGAGTCTAAATGCCTACTGTTATAGTGAATTAATGACCATTTAGCTCATGAAATAGTGCCTAAAACGTTTACTATTTAAGCTAAGTATGTATGTGGAAATGCCTATACATATGCTGAAATATCTAAACTAAATTCCCTATGTTCTTTCTGCGTTCCTTTCTTTCTTTTATTACTCTATTATGCTGCAGCATAAAGCCATAAAAATGCCCCACATTCCCATGCCTTTTGCAAAATAAACACTAGACTTGATTTGGAATTTTCTGTTGCTGAGGTTCTTTTTGCAGTTGTCTTCGAAAAATCATATCTTTTCCATCTTAACTCCAAATGATGAGTTCTTGCAGGCTATGGAAACTCCAAAGAGTGTTCTTCAACTTCCATGAAGACTACTTTGTCAAATGGAGTCATCTTGAATGCCAAATTTGAAGTCTTCTCCGGCTGCAACTGCTGTCCAGGATTTCTGCAAATTCGAGGGGCTAGATTGCGGGGCCCACATCTCATTCATCCCTGCTCCAAATCATGTCGTTCTTGTGTCCAAATTGAAGCCCCGAGAGTCCTCTACGACTTTCGTTCACAAAGGGTTTTTATTGGAGCTCTTCAAGGTAATCGAATTTGCATTTTTCCGGGACTGGGTTGTTGGCAATTTGCTTGGGCTGTTTGCTTTGCCTCTAACTTGTATTTTTTGTTTTGTTTTTTTAAGGAAAAGCTTATATAATCTGCTTTGGGTGGTGTGACAACAATGTTGGAGAAGAAAAAAAAAGCACCAACTTGTAAATCAAATGCCCAATTTGTAAATCAAATGCCTTTTATTTTCATTTTCCAATGTAGCAAAAGCACATTCAATTCATTGCCTTTTAGTTATGCAAATGTTTAAATGTAAATAATATGCATGAAACTAGGGAAATATGTAATGCAAAGTATTCTGCTATATTATCTCAAATTTTAATATGCTTTTTAACTATGGTTCTAATCTAAATGGACTAAATTTAATATGCAAAGTAAGAAAATGCTTTACTAACCAAAATGCAATTTTCTCTTGTGCTTTTTTTTCCAACCAATGTTATTACCAAAATTATGCAAGTCCTACTTATGCCATGTCTAATTACTGCCATGTTCAATTTAGGTAACTATGAACTAAATTACATTTAAGCCACATGTATGAAATGCATATTACTAAATTACTAATGGTAACATGAAATATGCAAAAAAAAATGTCAAAATGCACATTGATATATTTTTGGGGGTTTTCAAATGCAATAAAGATGAATTAGCTAATCCAATCCTTAAAATGACCCTAATACAAATTAAGAAATAATTTAATCTGAATTAAAGGATATAGGCCAAAAATGGATGTCTACAGTTTGAAATGATGATGTCTTCATCAACTTGCGTTCACCATTCCAAGAACCAATCCAAGATAAGAGCTTCATGGTGAGGGTTTTCTTCATGGCACCATAAGACTTCAACAAGTGTTGGAACATGATTGGTGGATGACTCAAGCATGTTGCTGACTTGGCCACCTCCTTGCTTGTGACATGGTACTCCATATTGATCTTTGTTGGCACGCCATGTAGACAAAGCAAGATGCTGATGTGGCGAGCTAGGAGCTTGTCATGCTTGCTTGGTTTTCTTCCTTGGAATGTCTAGGACACTCACGGGTCATTCTCCTCCGGTTGAAAAAGAAAAATGGCCTTCTCGGGTTGAAAAAATAAAGTGGTCTCCTCTTCACGATAGGGTACCGCATGGGCAAACTCTTCTAGCAAGCAAGGGCAATACCAAAGGGTCGAAATCCATGACTTGATTTCCATTTTCTTCACATACCACCAAGGAAAAAGCTATTGACTCCTTGTCTTGTGTAGTTATTTTGGGGATGAAAGTTGATTTGGAAGTGCTTCTGTTGGTGTATTCATCCGCCAATTCCTTCTTGATCTCACGAACCATCTTGTTCCATGCCATTTTCTTCTCCTTCCTTCTTTGCTCTCGTTTAAGCTTTTTTCCTCCAACAATTGCAATTTATTTTGGTGATTATCAACTATAGCTCTTGATTCTTACATGGCAGAATTATTAGCAACTTTTCACCCTCCACCTTGTTGAGACATAATGAACTCAACACACACAACCTGAAGCTCTGATACCAATCTGATACGGGGTGGACTCAAGTAAAGCTAAAATTTGAAGAAGGAATGACGTGGGAGTTCTAATGAGTTTCTAGAAAAACAGAATTTTTGTTCAAGTGCTTAAATGAATTTAAACACCCAAAAATCAGTCATAAGGCTTTCTGTTTGAATTGTTTAAGGGATAAATTCAACAAGAAAATAAAGGTTGAAGCACACAGACTCAATTGAAAGTTGGATACAGAAATCACAACCAACTTATTGAATCAGTCGAAACTCATCACCAATTAAACCAAATAGATACAGATATACCACTAGATGATTTAAAAGGATATAGAAAATTCTTGATTCCCAAATCAAATTGAGATACAGAAATTCACCACTCAAAATGACATAGGAAGAGCTATTGAACTCTAGACAAGGTTACAAGCTTGAAAACAAGTTTCAAAGTTCAAAATACAAGTCTAAAGAGTACATCACGTTCTAAAGCTTATATAGGACCTATTTAGAGCTAAACACACTTAACTAGAGCTGATTAAACTAGTTTAGCGAACATAAATTATAAATTAATCAAAACAGCCTCTAAATTAGCTAGAATTGGGTCTAAAATAGCTAAAAAGCAATCTGAACATGGTTAGAATTGTAGGCAGCTGTTTCACACCTTCCAGAGCTTCAAATGGTGATGTTCCTTCACACTTTCTGGCTCATTAATACTTGCTCAATTTTCCTACCAATCTGATCGGTCGTCGGCAATCATAAAAATAATCCCCACAAAACCTAACTAAGTAGATAGGACAAGTAGGGGTCGAATCCCACAAAGAAGGGGAATAGACTTATCCAAAGGATAAAATCTCTAAGAATTTCTCAAAAGTTTTGCTTGAAAACAAGGGATTGAAAATAACAATTATAAAGAAAAACAATTAAACTAAAAACAAAGCAGAGAAAATTAAATCTAAACTATGGCAATTAAGAAAGAAAACAATAATAAGAAAGTATACTTCTTCTCCAATGGTAGAAATCATTGATTTAATAGATGAATTTAATGTTTTATTCTTGAAAATAACCGGTTTAGGGAAACCCTAACATGTATTTTAGATAAAGATCCTTCTCAGGTTAAATTATCCCTTTTATTACTTAACAACCAACTTCCTTCTCAGGGTGGAAGATTGATAAGAACAAAGCATTAACAACAATTATTTTTCACACATGCTTAACAAGTAAAACCAAACTTATTGCCATTAAACAACATCAATAAGGTCAACCAATCTCATTGAACCGTTTCTCAACGAATCCAATTTGTTACCACACAATCAAGCTCAAGTTCTCACTTAAAGCTTAGATTTAACTATAGATTTATCCAGTTATATCACTATAGGCCTTTTAAATCAACAACCATCAAAATCTTAAAATTAAAACAGAGATCAAAAAACTATCAATCAAGAACAAACATCAAATTATAAGCACAAAAATCTCACCATAATTAATTAATTGAAATCACCAAAGGATAAGAAGTATTAAGAATTCAGCTACTCATGGATTTTTCCAAATCCATGAGAAGCATAAGAAAACTTACAGAACTTGAAGGGGGCGGAATCCTCCTTGAAAAACCCACGGTATATCGCACCCCTCTATGATTAGAGAGGATGTCGACACCCTTAGGAAAAACTAGAAGAAAAACTAGAACTACAAGAGAAATAGAATAAGAGAAAATTATATCTAGATGTGTGTGTGTGATTTGTGTTACATAAGATGGCTATTTATAGTGGACTAATTAGACTCCATATAGACTTAGGAATAGCCTAGGACAGTTTAGAGGTTGACTTGGTCTCCAAGTTGGCTTAAAAGTCTTCCTAGAGCTGAAATCCAAGTGAAAATAGGATTCTAGAAAATTCTGGAATCGCATAGTAACTTCGATGGCAATTTCGAGCTTGAAGGTGGCAGAACTAGGTTTTGGGCTTCAAAGGAAAGTTTTAGATCTTGGAGCTAGCTTTCCAACGCCTACTCACAGGCCTAATTTGGAGGTCTGAGAAGAAAGTTATGGCCTTTTTACCGAGATTGCGCTGAATCTTAATCCAACTAGGACTAGTGTGCGGGAATATACAGGAATTGGATATTTGTTTAGATATATGCGGCACAAATTGGGATTTTAACTCCAATTGTGGGCTTATATGGGTTGAGTATTATCCCATATAAAATATCCGAAATTCCAAAGCTTTCGGGCTTCTTCATAGCTTATCTTCAATCCTTCGCAATTTAAGCTCAATCCTCAATTCTTGCCTCTTGAAATAATTCTTCAATAGTCTTCGTATCTTCAAATTATCTTCAATAAATCTTCAATCACGAACCTCAAATCTCCAAATCTTCACTCCAAATTGCTAAGTCCATATTTGTGCAAAAAGTCATCAAAATAGCTCCAAAAATAGTGAAAAACTACAAGTTTCCACTTTTCTTGTCTTCAATACCTAAAAACACAAATACTTATAAAATAGGGTTAAAATACATATAAAATACCAAAAAGCATAGAAAAATGATCATAAAAATAGGATCTTTTTTGGCTCGATCACAATCCCATGCAAGAACTTCACACCAAGGTAAGCTAAAAATCATCAAAAGCAATCTGAATGGGGTTTAGATTGTAGGCAAATGAAATTCACTTTCCCATGTTTGAAATGATGATGTCTTCATCAACTTGTGTTCACCATTCCAAGAACCAATCCAAGATAAGAGCTTCATGGTGAGGATTTTCTTCATGGCACCATAAGACTTCAACAAATGTTGGAACATGATTGGTGGATGACTCAAGCATGTTGCTGACTTGGCCACCTCCTTGCTTGTGACATGGTATCCCATATTGATCCTTGTTGGCACGCCATGTAGACAAAGCAAGTTGCTGATGTGGCGAGCTAGGAGCTTGTCATGCTTGCTTGGTTTTCTTCTTTGGAATGTCTTGGACACTCCCGGGTCATTCATTTGATACGGGGTTTGCTCAAATAAGAGTTCAAATGAGCTTGAGTGAGTTGCTAGAAAAAAACAATTTTGTTCAAGTGCTTAAAATGATTTTAAACACCAAAAATTAACAAGAAAGGTAGGAATTAAAGTGTTTGGATTGTTAAGGCATAAATTCAACAAGAAAATAAATGCTGAAGCACACGAACTCAAATTGAAAGTTGGATACAGAAATCACCACCAACTAATTGAATCGGTCGAAGCTCACCACCAATTAAACCAAATAGATACAGATACACCACTAGATGATTTAAAAGGATATAGAAACTTCTTGATTCCCAAATCAAATTGAGATACAGAAATTCACCACTCAAAATGATATAGGAAGCGCTATGCAAACCTAGACAATGTTACAAGCTTGAACAAGAGTTCAAAATCACAAAATACAAGTCTAAAGAGTACATCACGTTCTAGAGCTTATATAGGACATATTTAGAGCTAAACACACTTAACTAGAGTTAATTAAACTAGTTTAGCAAACTGAAATTATAAACTAATCAAAACAGCAACTAAATAAGCTAAAAATGCTAATTAGCTCATGAAAATAAATGTGAAACTAGTTTGGATTGTGGGCAGCCATTACTCCTTTCCATGCTTCAACTGATGAAGCTTTATCCACTTGACATCACCAAAGTCCAAACCAATTAGATTTGAGTGTTTCATCTAAAGGGTTTTCCAAGCTAGAGTTGTTGACTTCCATGTGGCAAATGATGAGAGGAAGTCACCAACAAGTGGCGAATGATGAGAGGAGATTCCATCCACATAACCATCTATGTGGAGAGGTGCTTGCTTGTCACCAACATGCCCTCTAGGGTCCCACTCAAGTTAGAGAGAGGGCACCATAAGACTTTAACAAGTGTTGGAACGTGATTGCTGGATGACTCAAGCATGTTGCTGACTTGGCCACCTCCTTGCTTGTGACATGGTACTCCATATTGATCCTCGTTGGCACGCCATGTAGACAAAGCAAGCTGCTGATGTGGCGAGCTAGGAGCTTGTCATGCTTGCTTGGTTCTCCTCCTTGGAATGTCTTGGACACTCCCGTGTCAAACAAGTGCAAAACCCGCACTTAATCAACCCCAAGTGCACAACCCGCACTTGATCAAGCACAACAAATAAAGTGTATAAGTGTAGAATTGATCAGAATACACCAGATCAGAATACACCAGATCAGGCCTAATACAATCTAAAGATTCAGTCTTTAAGCACAAATACAAATATCCAAGCAATAAAAGAAGATTAGAGAGAGAGCAAAACTTGGATTGTTGGGACTTTGAAATTTTGGAGAGAGAAACTGATTAGATCTTCAAAAATGCTCCAAAACTTAACTTAAACGGTTAGATTTGAGTTCTTATAGTCTGTTAAGCAAACTAGTCATTCTCAGGTTCAAATTAAAGCATTTGCCCGTTATTTTTGTCCTTTAGTCGTGCCCGGCTGTTGACAGCTTCAGCGCATCTGTACAGCATTGAACGCTTTAGCGTGATCCGTAGTGTTTGTCTTCTAGCTGCTAGTCGCTTTAATCTCCAGATTATTAATCCCACCAATGTCTTCCAGTTTTTTTCCAACTTCAAAATTCTGCCATGACTTGAAAACTCTTCTTATACTCTGACTTGGTTATACTTCTTCATTTTTGTACTTTGCCTTCTGAAATCGCTACCTTTGGCTGCAAATGATTCCCTTTGGAAATTTTGCGTTCTTCATATGCCTAAGGCTTTATGGCATTCTTCTACATTAGTGTCACTAATAAAGCTTTATTTTTAAGAGTCTACAATACTCAACCTTTCTTTGTTAAAGACTTCACTGCACACTAAGTAGATACATTAGCTAACACACAATGGGTTTATTTTGTTATCATAAAAAACAAACAGGGTATAACAATCTCTCCCTTTATTGATGATGACAAAACTAACCCTGAATTAAGATATAAGCTAATATAACATGGGGAAATAAGATAACAAAATAAAGACTCCCCCTAAGTTCATGCCATCTAATTTCAGAGTTAATCAGAGCAATAAGATAAGGCATTAAATATCCAGTCCAGAATGGAGTTAGAAAATACTAAAAGCATAAGTAAGATAATAACTATAAATCTTCAGAAAATCCCATTAATGGCATTAATATATATGCATTTAAGTTAAGCCAAATAAAGAGGGGTTTCGAAAGATATACCATTGGAGACTTTAAACTCCCTTGAGTTAATCAATTCTTCATATGCATCGACCCCATCCAAGCATTCCAAAGTTGCCTTCAAGCATGCTGGTTTTCAAATGCTGAACACATTAGATAAAAGCATTAAAATACCACAGCATATAACGTACTCAATAAGCTCAATTCAAAGTTCTTTCTTCTCCCCCTTTTTGTCATAAGCAAAAAAGGTTCTAAGTTCCTACAAAAAATTGTTAGAAAATCCAGAAACATATATACACAAGAAAGATAAAATAGGAAAATAAAGCATATAAGATAGATAAGAGACATCCACATGTCTCAAAGCAAATATCCAGAATATTCAAGGCACTCAGTAGGTGCCAAAATACAACCTAAAATAAATAAAAACAGAGTTTAAAATGCATGTGAATTGCATGAAATGTTCAGGATGCAGAGATGAAATGATTACTGCAACTAATGCAGTCTAATCCTCATCTCCTTCAACTTCTTCCTCAGAGCTGCTTGAGGGAATGATGGCTTAGAAGTAGACTTCTGCTATGAGGACTCTAATCTTGACCTACTTCCAGAAGGGCTTGAGGCGGCTGCAACCGCTTCAGCTTCTTTGGCTACTTTTGGCATGGTGATTCTACCAGTGCCAGCAACCTTTTTAGCTGTAGTGAATTGCATCAGCTTCCTCTGATTGCTTCTCCCTTTCATTCACCTCTTCAGCAACTTCTTCACCATTTTTCCTTTCATCTCCCATGGATGAGCTGTCTACAGTTAACTTCTTTTCATCTTCTTTTTCTTCATCTGAGCTATCAGTGTCTATGATAGCTTGCTTTTCTTTTGCTGCAGCTTTCTCTGCTCTAGTGGAGGCACTAACACCCTTTTCTTTCTCTTGCTCACTCTGTTTCCTTGCTTCAGTTTCCTTCAGAATTTCTGCTGCTTTCTTTGCTTGCTCTTCATCATCTTCTGGAGAGATACCATGATGCAGTAGAGATGCACCCCCATTTTTCCTTACTGTTCTTGTGCATCTTCTTCAGTCTTTCTTCAACTTCCTTCCAAGTATTCATCTTTTCTGTCAGGCCAGTAGAGTCTTTAATCTTTCTGCTCAGATATGCAGCTGAAAGTGTTTCATTGCATTCACCCATCTTCTCATGACTCAGCATCATTTGGTTCATGTCAGCCATGAATTTAACACATAGCATCCGAGTGTTCTCTACTGGGGTTCCCATTGATGCCCCTACTTTGTCCATTGCTTCCTTCAATCCTGCAATCTCTGCTTTCATTATTGTCTCTAATCCAGTCATCTTTTCCATGATACTAGCTTCACCCTTCTGCACTTCAATTGTAACAGTTTGAGGAATGGTTTCCATCATTTGCTGCTCTTTGATAGTGTTCTTGACGAACTTATCAGTGGTTTCCTTTGAAAACTTAAGGCAACCCTCAACCATATCCTTCTCATATGGCTTAACTCATCAGCACTTATCTTACTCTTAATGTAGCCAGTAATGATGTGACCAAAGCCACAAATCATTTTTTTTCTTCTTATTAGCCATCTTCTTCATGCCCCTTATGAGAATCCCTGCAAGGTTGACCCTTTCACAGTTCACAATTTTCCGAAGCAGCCATACATCATGGTTGCTCACATAGCCTACACTGCTCTTCTTATACCTAACAGTGCAACCAATGAATTGGTAAATCATTTTTACATAGCTATTCCTAATGAACCTTGCCCCTAAGTTTTCGGGCAAATCTTCATCATTGCTAGAGATCAGCCTCCAAGTGGCATTCTTATCAAAACTCTCATCAGAATCTTCCTCACCTTTATAGTCAATCCCCAAATGTTTACCCAAAGATTTAGGGGTTATGACTATTTCATTCCCATTAACACAAGTAATCAGATTCTTTTCAGAGAATAAAGCCCTAGCATCTTCATCAGCAATCACATCGGCAAACTTAACTATACCAACAAAAAATTCCTTCACTAAAGAGGGCCCAAGCTTAGTGAAATCATAGTTCATTATCCCTAACATGTTCATCTTCTTAAATTTATCATAAATACCACCATAAGTATCATCCCCCAAAAAAAAAGTATTCCAATCTATCATCTTAACACCCATAATCTGAAACTCAGTGATTTCATCATACCTCTTTCGAATGGCTTGAAATCTCAGACGATTTGCTATCTTGTTTGACTTTGGAAGCTTCCCAAAAACCAGCCGAACTCCATCGAAACTTCCTTTAGCTTTCTTTGTCGGTGCTTCAATTTCTTCTTACACGATAATCTCAAGCTCAGAAAGCTTTCTTTTTGCTTTCGAACTCTCTCCCTTTGCCATTGTTTCTCAAGAGATGAGTGGAAACAGAGGGTATGAGTGAATGTAGATGAATGGATGAAAAAGGATTTTTGAGTGAAGAGAATAGAGAGATAGAGAGGAGATAATGCGATTAGGGTTTCAGAATAGACAAATTGAAAGAAAAAAAGAGTTTAAATAGAAAAAGAATTTTGAGGAAGAGAAAGAGTTTTTCGGGAATAAGAAAGAGAAAGTGAATCTTTTTAGATTTTGAAAAGACCTACCCAAAAAAGATAAAGTTGAGCTTTGAAATTCAAAAACTCTCTGACCCGAAAAGACGCATGGAGTACGGAAAGTGGGAAAAGTAAAATTCATGTCAGAGGGCAAAAATCTGACAAGTTTTTGTATATGTATATGCATGTATGTATGTACATATTAAAGACATTAATAATAAAATGCATGAAGCAGTTAGTTAAATGCTACTAGAATCTATCATGCCAAGCTCATGCCTAATTCTACTAAAATGCTCATCACAAAGAGGTTTGGTAAAAATGTCAGCAAGTTGTTTTAGGGTACTAACAAACTCAATTTTGATATCGCCTCTTTGCACATGATCTCGGATGAAGTGATGTCAAATCTCAATGTGCTTAGTGTGAGAATGTTGTACAAGGTTCTTTGTAATATTGATCGCACTAATGTTGTCACAGTAGAGTGGCACCTCCATCATGGTAATTCCAAAATCTCGAAGTTGATGCATAATCCATATCAATTGAGCACATGAGCAACTTCCAGCAACTATGTACTCAGTTTCAACAGTTGATAGTGCTACTGAGTTCTGCTTTTTACTTGACCATGACACTAGCATTTGTTCAAGAAATTAACAAGTGCCACTAGTGCTTTTCCTATTTGTTTTTTTTATACCTCAATTTACAATTGAGGGTAAATTGGTCTTCACATAAATAATATCAAGATGAGTGGTCAAGATTTGATTACAAATCCTGATGAAACTTGGTTTCTGCACTACCTTAACTCTAATTGAATTAGGAAATTTTGATAATTAATTAAATTATGTCGAAAATTATTAATAAATAATAATTATTTTCGAAATAATTATTATTATTTACCATATATGTCACCCAATAATAAGGAAGTGGCAGAAAAATCATTAAGAGGTGATTCCTTTTAATGAAGCTGTCAGCACGAGGCAGACAGCAAGAAGAGAAGTTGTATGACATGTCACCAGGAGATGGGAGACATCTCATAGACTTAAAACAAAAAACCCAAGTTGTAACCTGTGTCTTAGGAGGGGCCACCCTGTCTCAAGAAGTTGTCTCCTTATTCCCTGCATTTAAGGAGTCAGCGAGTCAAAGTTTGTCAGCAAGCAAATTACTTATTTACGTAAGAGAGGTTTCTAAGCTCACACCTCCTTAATATTTTCTACCTAACATGACAGTGAAATCGCCCAGCTAGTCCCCATCTCCCGGGAGGCGAAACGACAACTTTTGCATTTTGTTCAATTAAGGACAAAATGGTGAAATTGATCAATTGGGAGGGCTAGAGAGGTGCGACTTCAACAAAGAAAGATACTATGATGATCCTTAAGCTATGCCACACATCCTGGTAAAATTTCATCTCATTCCAACACAGTCGAAAAAACTGTCTCGATTTTCAATTAAGGACAAATTGTCGGTTTAAGGTGATCTGAGCATGGATTTCGAGCCAAACAAGTGGCATCACCCTAGATACATGATATTATGGCCACATGTCAAGTTTGAGCCATTTCAGGTGTCGGTGATAACTTTTACACTCTTTTCAATTAAGGACATATGGCTTTTCCACCCCTGTTTAGGCCATTTTCTTAGTTGAATGATATTTTTGGGATTTGATGTTCCTAATACGATTAAGTATGGAGAATTTCGTGGCTTAGGTGTTTAAGGTTCAATCCTTAATGCTTTAGAGTCATCTCCTTGCGGAATGAGTTGTTTCAAGTTCAAATGAGGCAGCAGGACATGCTGAATCACTTCAAGGAGAGGAGGATTTCGAAATTCACATACTGAAGAGGTCTTATCATGGTTTCTAAAAGATAATTCCGTGGCTTATATGCCAGTGCAAGTTCAGAGTCATCTTAGCAACTTTCTGGCAATTTCCTAGAAGTTTCCTTAGTCGCGCAAGAAAAAAAAAGTGCAGCAAAACGACGCAGGAAGGTCGCCGACGCTTATGGGCTGTAAAGATTTCGAAATTGAGGAGATTTAATGTCAAATATTCATCTTTCCATGACATGTGGCGTTCTAGAGCTTCCTAGCACCTTCCTGGGAGATTTTCTTGCCAAAATACAGAATCGCAATCACAATCGATATCTGGAGGACTTGCTGATTAAGTAATTTGCTTTGCCCCGAAGTAAGAGGTCTAGGCCGCCCCCTACAAAAGGAGCACACCCCTCCCTTGTTTCAACACATCTCAACATGCTTCAACACGCTACAAATTTGCTCCGCGCAAAAAAATCAAGCTCCGTGCTTATTTCTCTCAAAGCTCCGTGCTTTTTCTCAGGAATCATGGTGATTTCCTATTGTTCATCACGAGTTCTTACTCGTTCTTCAATATTTACTTGTTTCAATCTTGTCTCCGGACAAAAGAACACTCTTTTAGTGTTATTCTCTCTTTTCAATCTTGTCTCTAGACATCCAAACATTGTACACATGTTTTTCTCTTCAGCAATAACAATCAACTTGTTATTTTTCTTTCAATTTCAAAGAGAACAACTTCTGCAATGCAAATCCAGGAAAATTTGTCTGGGATCGATGATTTAAATGCTCCGGTGTGACTTTGATCCAGTCCTCACAAATCGCTCTAATCTTTAATCTGCTGCTCCGCGCACTAGCTTCATGTTTTTTACACCTCTTTGTCATTTTCACCAAATTGACTGGCACGCCCTCAAGCGGTCATTTAGTTTTTAACGCAAAAACTCTTCAAGAGATTTTTGGCGCAACAGTTTTACTTCCTGCAAAGTCAGCATCAGAATAGCGCCTGAAAGATCTAACATGAATCCTTTTGGATACACGAGGTGAGATTCCTTTGGACAAGATTAGAGAGAGGGCAAAGCTTGGAACGTTAGGACTTTGAAACTATGGAGAGAGAAACTGATTAGATCTTCAAAAATGCTCCAAAATTTAACTCAAACGATTAGATTTGAGTTCTTATAGTCTCTCAGCAAACTAGCCGTTATCGGGTCCAAATTAAAGCATTTGCCCGTTATTTTTGTCCTTTAGTCATGCCAGGCTATTGACAGCTTCAGCGCGTCCGTACAGTGTTTAACGCTTTAGCTTGTCCGTACTGTTTGTCTTCTAGCTGCTAGTCGCTTTAATCTCCAGATCATTAATCCCACCAATGTCTTCTAGTTTTCTTCCAACTTCAAAATTCTGCCATGACTTGAAAATTCTTCTTATACTCTAACTTGATTATACTTCTTCATTTTTGTACTTTGCCTTCTGAAATTGTTACCATTGGCTCCAAATTAGACATGCTTAAGGGCCCGGGTAACCGCCCAGGCACGAAGGCCAGCCCGAAAAATGGAAGGGTTTGGGCAGAAATTTAAGCCCCGAAAGTCGGCCTTGGACAAAAAAAAGGAACCGATTAAAAAACGGGTCGGGCCTTGGTTTTTGTGTTTTAGGCCCGAGTCCGGCCCGTATTATATATAAATAATATAATATAATTAAATAATTATATTTATACATAATAAAATTGAATAATTTATATGTATACATTAATTAGAACTTGTAAACTTTATTAAAATTTAATCTTTTTATCACAAATTATTTTGATTTAATTTGTTATTAGATTATATATAAATTTTAATGTTTAAATTTTATTTTTTATTAAAAAATTTAATTATTATTTTATTTTAAAAAATAAATATGGGCAGCCTTGTGCAGGTCTTGGACATGTGTTTAAAAATATGGGCGGGCCTTAGACAAAAATTGAGGCCCGTTCTTCGGGCGGGCCGAGCTTGGACAAGCATATATTGTACAATTATTAAGCAAAACTCGGCCCGGCCCATGAGCACCTCTACTCCAAATGATCTCCTTTGGAAATTTTGAGTTCTTCATACGCCTAAGGTTTTATGGCATTCTTCTACATTAGTGTCACTGATAAAGCTTTCTTTTTAAGAGTCTACAATGCTCAACCTTTCTCTGTTAAAGACTTCACTGCACACTAAGTAGATACATTAGCTAACACACATGGGTTTATTTTGTTATCATAAAAAACCAATAGGGTTCAAGAAACCACACATGGGTAGATGGGATCTTTTTATAATTTTCCTTAATAAGTACATGCTTAAACGTTGATACCACATGTGATTGGATTGCTTCAACCCACATAAAGATCTTTTTCAACTTTTGAGAATAAGTTGCAGGGAGTGTATGCTTCAGACATTTTAAATCCCATGGGAATTTTCATAATAAATATCGGAAGTGTATGCTTCAAGCATATTATATCTCTTGAACCATAAGTATGTCATCACAATGTTCATATAACATGTTTCCTAAATTTATAAGGAAATGAAAGTTAATTGCATTCATCATAAGTGAATATATTTCATTATAATCAACCCCAGTTCTCTAAGGCGAACCCTTGGGCTATAGGTCAGGTTTTATACCTCACGGCCTTATTTTCCTCATTCCATTTCCAAACAAATACCCATTTCAATCCAACGGCCTTGAGTCCAAAGACATTATTCTTTGGCAAGGGAAGCCAACTCAATGTTGGTTGCTTCCTCTCATTTAGGCCAATATTGCCTTTGATGACATTCAGTTATAAACCGAGATCCACTATCATCGTTTATAATTTCATGAGCGATTTAGAGAACGAAAGCATCATTGATGATTATAACATTTCAATGGAAATTCTAGTATTCCCGGGGTCGGTGATCTTTTCATGTGTTTGTGCCATTACATGGGCAATTTGCTCATGAATTGTGCTTCTTCAAGGGCAATATTATGTAGTATTTTGCTCTCTTTATTTTATGCTATATCAGGGGCAAATTGGTTCCCTCGATAAAGACCAATATGCTCTTCTGGAGCAGATTCTAAATTTCTCCCCCTTCTTTTTCGAGGAACTATATATTTTGATCCCATCGGTTTTTCATGCTCTAGGCATGGTCACTTTGATCCATCATGCTCTTCAAGAACATTTATGATAGCATGAACATTTTAGCAGTCTGATTAAATGCATTGGGCAAATTGTTTGCAATAATTTGCAAATAGATCAAATTTTGCACCTTTCATATATTACTGGGTCTTAATGAGACAATCTTTTTCTATAATAAAACTTCAAGTTTTCACGCTATCCATCTTTGGAAGCCTTTGGTTTCCCAAGTGATAGGAACATAGCCTCATGATAATCCGCGAATCTTGCGGTAAATAAATCACCCGTCAATGGTTCAAATAATCTAAAAATGGACGGTGAATCAAACCCAACATAAATGCCCATACGTCGTTGGAGACCCATTTTAATTTTTTGCGGTGGTGTTGTAGGCACTTGAACAACGCAAACAAAGGTGCAAACATGTGAAATGTCCAGCTCATGGCCTAAGACTAATTGAAGGAGGAAGGGGCATTGATTTTCAATGGTGTGGAGCTTAACACGCATATATTTATCCTTCAGGGAGACCAAATAAATATCAACAAAATGTTTATTTGTATGACAAGTACGTGCACAGTGTTCAATCATCCCATAGGCTTCTGGCCCTTTAAAATTTATAAAGCATTATTTATCTTTCAACTTTCATTCTCATGAGAATAATATATACAAGCAGGGCGGCCTGCGCTTGCGCTGCAGTCATCTTCTTATTAGGCCTATATTTTTTGTAGTTGTTTAAGTCGGTTAGTAAGAAGATATTGCATTGTTTGCAAGTTAATCAGTTAGGAGAAACTCATACATCGAAACAAATATTTCGCATATATAAAGCAAAACACACGATCTCTCTTTCATTCTAAAAGTGCATTACCTAAATTCTACTTCATCTCTAGGAAATTCATCAAAATAAACCTAATATTCTGCTCCTCCATCTCTAGATAATTCATCAAAATAAAACTAATATTAATTGTTGTTTAAAATGTATGTTGATTATCTAAAAAAACATAGTACGTTGCAGTCATTTTTTAATCTTGATTGCAATTGTTAAATTAATGAACTCAGGTAGATGGAAGAATTTGGCTTTTGCATAAGGAAGGCCAAATTTTTTGTAGTCAAGGAGCATGTATAGTTGTCGTAGGAAAATTGAATTAGTTGAGAGCATTTGCAGGAACATGTGTAATTTACACAATGCATCAGAAAATGATTGACTTAGCATTGGCTAACTGTGCTTTTGGAAATGTGGAAATATACTAAACATAAAAATAAGCAACTAATAGAAATCTCAATAAAAAGGAAGTCGAATGAAAAATAAATAAAAAAACTTTTTGTGAAATAAAAGAGGAATAAGGAAATGTTAAATTTAAGTATCAAATAATATAATCAACAAATAAATCCAGATTTACCTCAAAATGTTGTGGTGAGAAGTGAAAGCTCCCAATACTTTAGGTTATGCTATCCTAAGGCGCTGCTAAATTAAATGGAAGGATCTTATCAACGTCCACCTGAAAATTTTAGGAAACAGAACAGAGTCCAGGTGAAACCAATTTGCAGAAATGGTAGGGAAGAAGAAACCCACCCGAATAAAAATGAAGACGAAAGGAAAACAGAACTGTAATGTCAATAGTTTATCCATGAATCAACCATTATTGCAAAAATATTTATAGCACCAATCCTTTGGAATTTCGGCAGAGGAGTTGAACCGGTAAATCATAATATCCACACACAATTAATATGTAATTAAAACACACTTAATCATAAATATAAAAATAGTAAATTACAAAAAAGGGCAGCATGAAAACTAAGGGGGGAAATTCATCGAAGGCCTTTTAGTCACCTGAAAAAGTGAGAAAAGACACACAAAAAAAAAGCCAAAAGGAGGGACCACATTAATCCTCAATTTGGTCTTTAAGTAATTTCCATAGTCACTAAAAATAATATATAGTATATATATGATAACTTTTGGTATCCAAAAATAATTTAATTCAGTAATTCAATGTGACAATTTCTGGTGTCAATAAATTTATCAAAAGAAAAACATGGAGTAGAAGTAGAGGAACAATTTGAACATGTATAGATTTTTTTTTTTTTGGTACCGAGGAATTTCAAAGAAAAATTTAAATGTTAAGGCCATGAATAGGAGCCATTGTTGTTGGATGTTGTCGCCATCAGCTTCTTAAGCTCTTTCATGAGTGGGTGGCTCCCATCAAAGAAACAGATCCTCTTGAAGCTACGGAGTAGGGTACGAATATCGTGTTGAATCGGCATTTCATTCCAATGGATAGCCATCAACCCACTAAATACTGAGCACCAGTTAGACCCTTTCGTTTCACACCAGAGCAATTCTACACCACTCTGACTCATCCTTTGCAGCGCGAGCCTGGTGAGTAACAACTTTGCCACATACTTTTGTCTGGCTATGATGGTTTTGACCATGATCCTTGTTTCCCCCTCCTCATTTCTAGCCATCATACCTATAACAAATCTTCCTTGCACCTGCAGTTTAGACACCTCCAACAAAACCATCCAAGCACTATGGGAAAGAACTAGCAAACCTTTGAAGACAAAAGTGGTAAGATTTTCTGGAGTTTGCTTCTCCCTTGGTTTTGAAACCCAATGATTCTACTCCAAGCTTTCTGTTTGATAAGCCTCGAGAATCCTTACCGAGTTGGCTTCAATCCTTTTCCTGGTGCCAACAGGATTAGGTGTCTGACCTTGAAAGATAACTTCATTTTTCTGTTTCCAGATAAACCATAATGAGCAGGCAAATTCAACAGAAAACCAAGCTTTGTCCCCTTTGTGGAGTTCTTCTTGTCCCATTCATTGAAGTATCCAGTTCGAGAGATTAGCCTCTTGAAAGTTTTCCGTTCCGATTCCCAGCGGAGAGGCAACCCAGATAGCTCTTGCAAATTGGCATTTCCAAAAAAGATGCTCAAGTGATTCGTTTTCTTCATCACATAAAGCACACCTACCTTCTACATTGATCTCTTTACTCCTCAGTAGATCCTTGGTTGGTAAGCAATTATTACAGATTCTCCAGAGAAACGAAACAATTTTAAAAGGTAATTTAAGCTTCCACAAGTTTTGTCATTCTCTCTGCCTTTGGAAACCGAGAGGTTCTTCATTCCTGCTGTTGCTTATTAGTTTGTAGGCCGCTTTTACCGAGAACTTTCCATTATTTTCAAACTTCCAAATGGTTTTTTCATTCCCCCTAAAAAGAGAGACATGCCTATTCATTAAATTCTCCGCATAATGTTGTTGTAGGAGTCCTCTCGCTAGCCATTCCTGCCACATTACGCTCCTTTTGCAAAGAATGATGTTCGCAGCAATTGCTTGGTTTGTGTCATGCCCCTCTAGATTCAAAATTAGTTTCCCATTAGCTATCATGACTCTATCACCACTCCAAGTTTGAATGTCAATCCCTTTTAAGCAGATATCCCGATCCTGCAAGATACTCTTCCATATCCAAGTATCAGCAGCTTTAGGTTTCACTTCTTCAAAGTTGACTTTTCGACAATATTTACTCTTAAGTTGTTTAACCTTCATTGACTGCGATTCTGAAAAAAACCTCCACGCTTGCTTACTCAAAAGGGCCTCATTCATGTCCTGAATCTTTCTGAGCCCGAGACCCCCTACACCTTTCGGTTTGCATAAATGATCCCAGCTTTTAAGGTGAATTTTTTTACTCCATCCTCATATCCCCACTAGAAGTTTTTCACAGCTCTGTCAAGTTTTTGGCATACATTGCTTGGGGCTTTGACTGTTGATAGTAGGTAGTTGGTAAGCCAGCTAGGGTCGATTTAATTAGTGTGAGCCTGCCCCCGTATGATAGCAAATTAGCCTTCCAGCTTTGCAGTTTGGAGTAAAATTTGTCGATCAAAGGTTGGAAGAAACTTTTCTTGTTTCTGAGTGCCCCCATATCCATGCCTAAGTATTTCCCTGGCTTGGATACAAGTCTGTACCCCATAATCCCTCAAAATTCCATCTTTTCTTCTTGGGTTGACAATTGGGACTGATCAATAGCTCAGATTTTTCTGCATTTATCTTTTGTCTTGATAGCCAGCAAAATAGATTGAGAGTCTCTTTGACTCTTTTACAGGAGCTTCCAGACGCCTTGAAAAACAAAAACGTGTCATCATTAAACATTAGGTGGCTAATGACATCACTATTCCTACTAATTCTTACTCCCTGAATCCTTTCATCTTTCTGTTCCTTGATCAGCATCAAGGATAATATGTTTTGGCACAAGATAAATAAATATGGGGAGATTGGGTCCCCTTGCCTAAAACCCCTTTTTGGCAAGATGTTGCTCGAGACTCCACCATTGATGAGCACTTGATAACTGACTATGCCTATGTATTGACTGATGATTTTCCTCCAAAGAGGGGAGAATCCCATTCTTTCAAGGACCACATCAATAAACTTCCAACTAAGCCTATCGTAGGCTTTATTCATATCGAGTTTTAAGGCGGCTAGTTGACCCCTCCCTTTCTTCTTTTTCACAATGGTGTTGAGTAGCTCGCTCCCCATTATTACATTGTCAAATATGTTCCTCCCACTAATAAAGGCACTCTAGAAGGGGGTTATAACTTCATCCAGTACAGATTTCAATCTGTTGACCAATACCTTGGAAATAATTTTGTAAGCCACATTTACACAGGCTAATTGGCCTGTAATCATCCACTTCTTTCGGCTCTTTCTTTTTTGTTATGAGGGTAATCAAGGTTTTATAAATCTCTTTCAACAAGTAACCAGAATTGAGGGCTGCCAATGTTGCCTCAGTTGTCATTCCCCCTACTATGTCCCAAAATTTTTGGTAAAAAATAGCTGGCTTGCCATCATAGCCAGGAGCTTTCATTGGACTCATTTGGAAGACAGCTTGTTTAATTTCCTGCTCCAAGAAAGGTGCATTTAGTTGATCTTTATGTTTGTCGCAAAGGGTAGGGAGGTCCAAACTTTCAATGACTCGATGCATCAAATCAGTGGGAGCTTCATATGTATCACCAAAGACTTTATTAAAGTGTTCCAAAAAAGCACTTTCAATTTCCTTTTCATCTTCTGTGAGGAGTCCATTGCTTTTTTTTATTCGGGTTATCTTGTTCTTTCTTCTTCTCTTCTTGGTCATGATATGAAAAAACTTTGTATTTCGTTCTCCTCTGACTATCCAGTTAGCCCTAGATTTTTGCATCCAGTAGAGCTGCTCTTGTTCCAAGATGCCTTCAAAATCCTTTCTAAATTCTTTCTCCCTCACCATGTTATCTTTCTCCATCAATTCAGTTTGAATTTTATCCAGTTTCTCTTGAATCTCCAATTTCCTCTTTCGAAAATAAGAGATCAAACCTTTAAACGGAAGATCAAACTTCAAACCTTACTTGGTAGAGCTTTCGTGCTGATAACGTGTTGTGAAATTATGATGGACTAGATTGTCTCCACTAAAATAATAAGAACCAAGGAGAGGAGAGAACACTGAATTTAACGAGGTTCAGTCAATAATGTGCCTACGTCCTCGGATACTACTAAATGATATTTCAATATTTGAAACAAATATTACAAGAGTAATAATTAAGCTTATAAGAAATATTTCGTTTAAATATATATATATATATATATATATATGAGCTATAGCTAAGTGATATGTTTATTATATCATATATCCAGTTGGCCCATAATAAGTTGTTTTTACCACAGGCTAATTGCCCTTGTGTGAAGTCCATTTTCATAATTCTTGGTTATTCTGCTTGTTTCATTTGCTCATCTAATGTTGAAACTACACTCCATGCTCTTCGAGATTGCACAAGAGCTCGGCATATATGGCTTTCTATTCGGCCTGATCTAAACCAAGGAGACTTTTTCACTATTGATTTCAATGATTGGATTTTATCTAATTGTTGCTGCAGGGATAATTTCTTGGGAATTCCATGGAGTTATATCTTCATGTTCGCATTATGGTTCGTGTGGTACTGACACAATTGCTTGCTTCATGATCCGAATTTCATTTGGCCGGATTAATGTTCCCAAATAATCTTCACCCGAGCTAAGGAGGCTGCTGATGTCTCCTTATTCATTTCCACTCGACTCAAACATGATGCTCTTATCGGTTGGACAATGCCCCAAGGCTTGTGTGTCAAGATCAATGTGGATGGAAGCTCTCCTGGCAATCCGGGCGATTCCGCAGCAGGTGGACTCATTCGTGGCAGCAATGGTGGCTGGCTGGGTGGTTTCACTTGTCGTGTTGGAATTTTATCGATCATGGTAGCAGAATTATGGGCTATTTATCAGGGACTTTTACTTGGCTGGAACAAAGGCTATCGCGAGGTGATTATAGAATCTGATTCTCTTGCTGCTATTACAAATGTTTCTTCTCTTAGAGCTACTAGGGGTCCTCACAATAGATTGATTTCGGCAATATAAGAACTTGTTGCTCGGCCATGGCAATGTACTATCAGACATGTCTATCGTGAGGCTAACATGTGTGCAGATTGGGTAGCTACTCACTTTGATCATCTCCAGTTGGGTCTCCATGTTTTCGACTCTCCTCCTCAGGAACTCACATCACTGCTTGCAGCCGATGCCTTTGAAGTAGTATGGCCTAGGGCCATCTAATTTTATTTCATTGTAATTTTCTAGTTTTTCTTTCCCTCGCATAAAAAAAAAATGAGTTGGAAATGAAAAAAAAGGAAAAAGAGAAAGGAAAAATGAAAAATGAAAAGGAAAGAAGCAAAGACAAACAAAATCCATTAATCCAAAAGAATTGGCGCGCAAGAACCCACCAACAAATATTTCTCTCTGTTTTTAGGGTTTAAGTACAAAACAAAACTCCACTCTAAACTCCCCCTCCCCCTCTTTACTTCCAATGGCGTGAATGAAACCCTTATCTTCTTCTCCCGGTCTCTCCAACTCAGCTCTCATGTCTGTCTCCTCCACTCTCCGCTTCTCTTCTCTCCTCCGCCACAACCTCTTTTGCGCCCCCTCTCGCGTCTCCGCCGTCCGTCGTAACCTCTCCCACCTCCGCTTCCTCTCCGTTGCCCCCAATCGCCCCCTTGGCAACCCTATCCATGCAAGGCGCGGTGGTGAGGGGCAGCAGGACGAGGATGGAGCGGGAAACGGAAGCTTGACGGCGGTTGTCAAAGACGGCAGCGGCAGCAGCGGTGGCCGAGATGGACGAGTGGTTCCGACCGAGCTCCACAAGGAGGCTACCGAGTCTTATATGGCTTACGCATTGTCGGTGTTGCTTGGACGGGCTTTGCCTGATGTTAGGGATGGTTTGAAGCCAGTACATAGGAGGATTCTGTAAGTACTTTTTGACTGTTTACAGTTTTTTTATACTGTTTTTAAGACTTAATAAACACCTATATTGTCCATTTACTTATCTTATTTGAATCCCGTGGATCTTTTGGTGTGTGTTTTTATGATTTTATCCTTGCTTTTGTTTGCCTATTGTTTTCAAGTTTATTAACGAACATGCCTTTGGTTCCATTGCAAACAGATACGCAATGCATGAATTAGGTCTTTCATCTAGAAAACCCTTCAAGAAATGCGCTAGGGTTGTTGGAGAGGTAAAACATTTGACAGTAGTCTTATTTTTGAACTGAAATGCCTTGCACTTTGATCATGCATTACCAATTATCAGTTTTTTCTTCTTCTTTATATATATATATGCAATTTCTTTTCTTAATGCAATCTGTAATAGGTTCTAGGTAAGTTCCATCCTCATGGGGACACAGCAGTATATGATTCCTTGGTGCGGATGGCACAGGTGAATATGAATTTTCTCTCAATGTGCTTGGCTGCCATGTTTTCATCTGAGCTTCTATCTGTCCATTATGCATGTTAACAATTTCCTTATCTATCATCCAGGATTTTTCTTTGAGATTCCCCCTTATCCAAGGTCATGGGAATTTTGGTTCAATCGATGCAGACCCTGCTGCTGCAATGCGTTACACAGAGTGCAGACTTGAAGTATGTTCAATGTTTTCCTCCCCTTAAACATGATTGTGGGAATAAAATTCTTTGCTTGAACTGTCTTGTTCATTTGAGCTTTAAATGAGAGAAAAGAAACCGGAAGGCAAGGATCACCTATTTCCAGTGTTGATTGTTGACTTTCTGGTGCTATCACTGTTATATTGTTGTTTTTCCCAATAATAAGAAAACAAATGGGAGAGATAGTAACGTTAACAAGGTGTAAAATCTTAGGTGAATGAAAGTTCTTTCTTATGTTTACAATGTTGTGAAACATATTGATATGCATTTTTTGTTTCCTGCATAACTTTGTTATTTTGATGTTTTTATCTTGTTATCGGGTATTATTTGTGACTAAGAATATATAGTTATTGCTTTATTTCTTCTATATTATTGTTTAGAGCATTAATGCTTGATTGCACTCCAGCAATAAAAGCATGATGCTGTGGCTACCAGATTTGAAGGTTCAAGATTCTTGGTTTTATAATTCTTGCAGTCTGTAGTCATTTCCTTCAATTTTGTTCTTGCAGGCACTCACAGAAGCAGTTTTGTTGGCAGATCTGGATCAAGATACGGCAAGTTCTGGTCTTTGATTCTTCACATGTTATTCACAGCTGTGATGTTATGAAATCATTGGTACATTTATGAACATTTTAGTCATTAAACTTATATTGCAGGTTGATTTTATTCCAAACTTTGACAATTCACATAAAGAACCATCACTTCTGCCTGCTCGACTGCCAACATTATTGTTGAATGGTTCCTCTGGGATTGCAGTGAGTTCATCTGATTTTATTTTTTAATCTACGTAAAGTTTGAATTTTTATTTTTATCAGAAATTGATCTTGAAATCCACACAGTCAAACCAGTTACCAAGACATAGTTGTAGGTGTACACTTACAAGTACACCCGCCTTGTACATGCATCTCGCTCTAGCCATATACATATATATATATGTTAGCAACTTCAGCTATTGTCTGTAATTATTATTATTTCTTTCAATATATTTTCCAATTAAAAGTTGAATGAAATATCAAATAAGATGGTTATCAATTTCAGGTTGGTATGGCAACTAACATTCCTCCTCATAACCTTGGAGAGTTGGTAGATGTGCTCTGTGCATTAATTCATAATCCGGATGCCTCAGTAAGTGCTAAATTCTCACTGAATGGTAGAAATTCTCCAGTAGCTATTCTTTTATGTATAGGAAGTTTCAATTTTTACCATAATTGTTTTCATCTCACCTAAAGTGAAATTTGAGGTGAATTAGGTCCATTTTTACACCTTGCTCATAGGAATTTACTATTGTTACGTTTTTTGCTTAACTTCATGAGAAGGCTGGAGGAAGCTGAGGTTTCTTCTTTTAGTGCTTATTGTTAGTCAGTTCATAGAGAGTAGTTTTTGGTTGATGTGGTATGATTGTTTAAAACTGACTATACCAATAAAGGGAAATGGGTTTTGTATTTCTGTTTGTGATCATAACTACACCTGAAAATCATTCCTCAATTCTGATTCTTGTTTCTTGCAATATGTTTTAAGAATGACAAAGTTCTGCGTCTGGCCTACGTGATTTAAGCAATACCATTTAGTGTGGTTGACTTATTCTTGGATCTTGAACCAACCACTCCTGCACTGTTTTATTGTTATCGAAATATTTTGCCTATAATTTTACTTTATGCATTTTTTAGCTACGGATGGAGTGTGGGTGCTATTGGAAAATATCTATTTCTTAGTAGGTAATGGTTCTTTTTTCAACAGGCATTTGAATGTCTATGAAATTTTTTTTTTGGTTCTGCAGAGATGATTACATCTGTCTCTTATTCGCATTAAAGAAATTGCAAACTTTTTATTATCGGCTTATTCAGCTTCTTGAACTGTTTTGCAGTTTGACTAAAATACCTGTTCACTGAACAAGTGTGATGGTTTTATGGTATTTGATGCCTTTAGTTAGCTGTAATGGAGTTACTCTTTTCAAATGAATTAGTCATGTTGAACTTTAATTGTCTTCTAAGCATATTTTCTGGACCATATTTCTGCAATTGACTTCTCTATGCTGCTAGCTGGTGTAGTTATGTTTACTTTAACGTTGTCCTTTAGGTGTAGATGAGCTTCTTTCATATGCATATTCCATAATCCTCATTAAAAATGTCAACCTATATTGTCATCATTGTTGATGGAGGTCTTACTGCTTGTTTCTAGTTTAATTTACCATTCTCATATACAGTTTTCTTGTTTCAGTTGCAAGAATTGTTGGAATATATGCCTGGACCTGACTTTCCTACTGGAGGGCTAATAATGGGAAATCTTGGGTGAGTACTTTTTAGCCCTTCTGACTGGAGAAGAAAATAAAACTATGGTCCCTTTATTTGGCTTAATAACAATTGGACTATGATGCCTTGATCTCTTCTTAGTAGCTCAGGGTGTGCTTATTTTGTTTCTCTTTGGTGTTTTATTTGGTTTAGATAGCTTCTGGCTGGGAGGTTTACAGATTTTCTTGTGATGCATGGCTAATTTTGTTTTCTTGTTTATGGCATATGCCAAATTTTGCGCAATATTGGGTTAGTCACTGAGTTGTTTTACCTGCTGTTGCTTCTGTTATGAATTGCATATGTCCATTGTATTACTGGTGTGAACAAGACAAATGTATTGGGAGCATGCTTAGTCAACCTTGACTTGAAATGGCACAACGGCTGTCAATTTAGTGTGAAACGTAAATGGAATTGTTACAGTGGTAGCACCATTGAATTGAATTTGTGCACATGGGTACGGCCTGATCTGGTGAAACCTTCCTCGGTAGTGCAATGCTAGAATTTACTGGTATAAAATATCTTTTGAGGGTCCTTTTTTTTTATATTCTTTTTTCTTTCAGTGTATGGCTCAGAAAGGAGAATTATGAAATATAATGGAGGATGCAAAGCTTGCTCAATATCAATTATCTAGGACTCTATTTGATTTTCTAAGTCTAATCGTAACTTTTGCATATATTTTAGTTTATTTTTAGATTAGTGAGGCTATCTTATATGAATTTGCTTATCTTCCAAGGTTTAGGGCACTAGGTTATATTTGCTATTGTTATGTTTCTAATAAGGTTTAGTTTTAATTACCTCTGTGGTTTCAGTTTTTACTAGGTTTTGATTATGAGATATTAATTTTTGGATAGTGAATCATAGGCATTTTGAAAATTCGAGATTCTCTCTGGTTCTTTTCCGCAATTCTGTTCCACCCCAATTCTGTTTCTCTATTTTCTTTTATCTATTTCTGAGTTTCCTTTTTTTTATGTCCCTTTTTTATTAATATTCAAACCTCATGTCCGGGCACAAAAGAATTTTTCAAAGAAAAAGTTCTATTATTTGTGAATTAAAAATATTTTTTATTCATTCCAAAAATGGATACTTTAGTGCAACCTCGTTGTGGATGAAATATACAGATAGCATTTCTTTAAAATAGTCTAAGAATCTCATAATCGGAAAAGGAATGTACAAATATTGATACGGTAATTTGTGTGCCTTTCGGATGAGGAGTGATGGTCCTATGGACTCGAGTCCGTGGGAGTTACCATGCAACCGAGGCTAAATCACACGTATGATCATAAATTGATGTGGATTTTAAGTTTACCCATATAGTATTTTAAATGAATTTTAGTTTGGAATGTGAAATTTTTTAAAATTTTGTATTTATTGAGGTAGAAGTTCAACATAAAGTTTCGTACCAAATAAATTTTTCTTTTGTTCAATTAAGGACATTAATAATTAAGATACGATTTGAACATGAAGTTTAACTCCAAATAAATTTTTTATTTATTTTATAGGTAGATATGGACTTCTAAACATTGGGTAAACTTAAAATTCACATCAATTTATGATCATACGTGTGATTTAGCCTCGTTGCGTGGTAACTCCCATGGACTCGAGTCCATAGGACCATCACTCTCGGATGAGTTTGGTTAGATGTATGATCTTTTGGGTGTTATTTGGTAGATTTAAATTATTTTAGGGTAGATCACAAAAGTATAAGATGTGGTCAGAGGCCAAATAAACTTGTCCCCTTAGTGGGCTTTTTCTTTTTGGGTTAATTCTCAAATTAACATTATTAGTAAAAAAAAAAAAAGATATATATGACATTGTTAATGAGAGAGGATCAAGAAATTGAAAGAAAAACCAAAAGATGATACAGGAAAACCAAAGAGGGAAAAAGTAAAACATTCTAAGAAAAAAATTAACAGGAATAGACCTCCTGGGTTAAGTGTCACTTTATTAAACAACGAGGGCATATCTGTTTTGCCCTTAACGACGGTGCATTTTGTAATTCACCCGTTATTTTTTGGAAAATTATCTCATATGCTCACAACCCCACTTGTGGAGTTAAAAGTTTACACTGGCAGTTTATGAGAGAATAATCATTTTTAATACAAATCTTTAATAAGATTGAAAGTCACAATCACTGGCTATTTGCTCAAGCTGGATCTTGCTCTTTGCTGCTTGTTTGACTGTTTTACATAGCTTCGTTTGATTCTGGTTGAACACATCAAACTATATTTGATAAAGTGTTCTGATAGTAATTATTTTGTAAAGGATCTTAGACGCTTATCGAACCGGGCGTGGGCGTGTAGTAGTCAGAGGAAAAGCTGAAATTGAATTGCTTGATTCTAAGACTAAGAGAAGTGCAATTATTATCAAAGAGGTAAAAATCTTGAGTGTATCAGTTCCATTTATTAGTTTTCTCTCCCCCCTTTTTTTGGTCTTTTAGTTTTCTCGTATTGTACATAGTTTGTTTGACACCTCTGCTTGTTTGATATTTTGGAAACTGAAACAGATTCCTTATCAGACAAACAAATCCTCACTGGTTGAGAAGATTGCTGAACTGGTTGAGAGTAAGGTATTGCCATCTTATTTCAAGATGTTAATTTCTATCTTATTATCAATATTATTTGAGAAATGTGGCAAGTTGATCCCTTTTGTTTTACAATTGGTGTTTACTGTTATTTGTACTTTTGTAAACTGAGGAAAAATAGGGGAAGAGGAATGAAGAGTATCATATACCTTCATCCCGTTTCAAATTGAATAAAAAGTGGGAAATAGCGACAAAGAAAATAGTACTTTAATTGCAGTTCTATGATTTGTTCCCCTTGATTATCCATGTTGTATTTAGAAGGCTGCATATTGTTTCAATTCCCTGCCTTTCTTGAGAAATTTATTAATTTATAGGTTTTATCTTATCCTATGATCTTTTTGATGTTTTAACAGAGTTTAGAGGGAATCAGTGATATCCGTGATGAGAGTGACCGCACCGGGATGCGTGTGGTCATTGAGGTACAATCTATTGATCTTTTTGCAGTTCCTTTCATACTTTTTAGAGTTGGAAAAGAAACTTTGACCGACATTTTTTATCCACTCAACAGCTTAAACGGGGAGCTGACCCATCTATTGTCCTGAATAATCTTTATCGACTCTCTGCTCTTCAGTCTAGTTTTAGCTGCAATATGGTGGGGTGAGTGGTTTATCTGTCACTTTTATGATGTTGGATGGGACACGAGATGCTATGTTCTCACCAATTTGATTTTTCCATAAATTCAGCTAAGCTTGTTGTTTCAACTTTTAGATGATTACCTCAGTTATTGACTTAATGTATGCTTGTGGATAATTCAAACTTCTTTTCTGATGCATGCCTTTTCATATCATGCTTGCCAAAATCTGAGATTGGTGCTCTACCTATAACTAATTGGTGAAAAATTGAGATGTCTCCCTTGTACATTAATTTTCAAGATATTCCATTATCGATCAGTTTGAAATTATTTTATTTCTATTTAAACGTTAAAACTGTCCAAATGGACTTATCTTATTGTATGAAACTTGATAGTTAGGGATTACAACTAACATGGTGATCATCTGAAGTGAACTTATGCATGAGAATAAATAACCTATCGCATGGGATCAACATGTGTTACACTTGGTTTTTTTATCATGCCGAACTTTGTAGTGGCTATCCTAGCTCATAATGAGTTGGTTAAGGGTGGATCAATTTCTGTTGTACATAAGGCAGACTGCTTAAAGCAATGAGATGCCTACTGATGTGTTTCTTTTGACTTGTGTTTTTTTTTTTTGTAATTTGAAAGTTGCAAGTGAATTGCGGTTTTGTTTATCTATATGAAATTGCATGACTCTAGGAGAAGTTATTTAAAAGATGCTTACTGAGATCGGTGCAGGAATTTACTCAATACATGTCAACTCTGAGTTTTACTTGCAAACTCCTACAATTTAACACTGCTGCAACGCGCCAATCTGGAGGGTCAAAGCTTCTCTTTATTAAAAAGATAATAATTGATCTGATGAATTCTTCAGAACAAATGGCATGACACTTTGATATTTGAGATTGGTTGTTTATGTTTGTAATTGATCTCTTCTGGTTCTATTCGTTACCTTTTCTTTCAGAATGATCAATGATGTGTTTTATACCTCTTTGCCTATCTTTCTATTGCAGTATTCTTGATGGACAGCCAAAGCTAATGGGTCTGAAAGAGTTGCTTCAGGTAAGTGTTTGATGCGTAATGTTTTGGGTTTAGTCCATCTTTGCCTTATATTCCAACTGAATTCTAAACTGTCTTAAATGTTCAATTAATACATATGACTTTATTGAGTTCTTTCTATAAGAGATTCCAAATTGCCATATCGTGTTCAGTGTTATATAATTTGACAAGTAGCTATTTAAACTTCTTGTCTCTCTCCTTATAAGGTTAAACTAACAAAAATTTGTAATTTGCAAGTAGCTTTTGCAAGTCTCATGGGAATTAATTTTGGCTTAGAACATGCTCGTTAGGCTCATCACATTGGATTCATTACGCCACAAATTTGCTTCATTTTTGTGTACGCTTGTGTGTGATTTGTAATGAATTTGGACATGCCAGTTGCAATAAAAGTTTTGTTAGTAGATTCATTAGACATCTTGCACAAAATTATAAGCAGATGTGCATCTTATGCTATATTTTTTTCAATCTCCATGCTTGTTTTTCTTCTTTTCAGTTCTAGTATTGTTGCTTAATCTTAGCAGCCTTTCCTTTGACTCTTTGTTTTTATCTTTCTCAGGCATTTTTAGACTTTAGATGCTCTGTTGTTGAGAGGCGTGCGAGGTACAAGCTTTCTCAAGCACAGGACAGAAGACATATTGTTGAGGTATATGTCCACAGAATGGGTTACATTTAAGACTAAGTAACATAGATGTTTCGGCATCTATCTATTGAAATTATCTATTTTCCATGTAGGTATTTTCTTAAAAAGTTTTTGCTGTTGATTTCATGCAACAGCACCATCAGAGATGGCAATGTTGCATGCTTTTCAATCTCTTAATATTTTGAATGTGTACTCAGGGTATTGTGGTAGGGCTTGATAATTTAGATAGAGTTATTGATATAATCAGGGAGGCTACAAGCAATGCAGCTGCATCAGCTGGCCTAAGGAATGGTAAGCCCCTTAGTTTTCATTTTCTGTTTGTCATTTTATCGCCTTTTTTGGCCTACTCTTTTATATACATTATGGTCGTTGCTTATGTGACTTACTGTTCTGTTTTCATAGTCAAGGCTTAGAATTGCCACCTATGTCTGAGGTGATGATTCTTGGATACTTTAGAATATAATGCAAGGTCCAATTTTATGCATTTTAGGAGTTAATTTACATTTATGAAGGTTGCTGTGGATGTTGTGGTTTCATGCCCAACTTTAAACATTTTCATCTGTCAGTTGATAGCTGATAGGTCATGACTATTCTATATTACTCTTTTTTCTTGATGGATATTCCCATATTTTGGCCTTTGTTTGGCACCAAGGGTTCAATTTTACACATAAATATCATTCACTCGGAAGCGACCACAATTAATTATCATTAATTTTTTGTTTGAGATCATCACTGAATTTGATAATCGATTGACTGGGTTTGCCGTAAAATGGAAATATCATCTTCCTTCTAAGAATATTCAACTGTGGTGTTACATACTTAATGGTGGATTTTTGAGCTATGAATTTTGTAGGGTCCCATGCTACCACCATTTAACCAGGGTGTCACTGACTGTCTAGACATTTTCTCTATTGAAGAGTCTTGTTTTTTTCTCTGTTCATTTCTTTTCTCTGTTTCCTTTTTCCTTTGCCAATGAATAGGTTACTTTGCATGGCTTCCATCTAGATTTTGGAGGTATCCTTCCAAATAAGATGAAATGGCGTTGATTCATATGTATGACGACTTTTCTATGATGATTTATGCTATTTTTTAATTAAACATCTTTTTTGTTTTTTCGTACAGAATTCAATCTTTCCGACAAACAAGCTGAGGCCATATTGGACATAAACTTAAGAAGACTTAACCTTCTTGAGGTGTGTTGCTGCAATTCTTATCAAAAATAGGAAAATATTTACTAAATATTGCTTCTTAGGTTATTATATTGTTAATTATATCATCTCAAACATTTTCTGTACTCATTTTTTGTGCAGCGTAAAAAATTTGTAGATGAAAGTAGATCATTAATGGAGCAAATTTCCAAGCTTACGGAACTATTATCAAGCCGAAAAAATATATTGCAGGTAAAGTATTCTAGTGCCAGCTATTTTATTCTGGACCTTTCTCATAGTTAAGATACTTGAAAATCAAAATCTAATTAGGGCAATGTTTGGTCGTTGATGGATGCCAGCATATTTGCTTGTGATGCTTTTAGTTGGCCAGTAATTGAGAATGCAAAATCTCATTAGACTTAGTTTATCTCTGTGGTGCTCAATGGATAACTAATTGAAAGGGATTTGCTATGTCCCAAGGGCTGCATGAAGATTACAGGCTGGTGATATTGGATCAAGAATAAAACAAAAGGAATATATATAAAGGGGAATAACAATATATGCAAGGAAGTAGAAAGAATCTAGACATTTAAAAAAGAGAGAGAAGGCAAAAAAAAATGACTGGAAGCCAGAATTTAGTGGAAGTAAAGGAGAAGGAGATGCTTGGAATTCTCCATATTCTTCGCGGCTGATAAAAAGTGCTACTAGTAAGTGCATATATAAGATAATAAAAAGGGTAAGAAAATTGAATATATAGTAAAGGACATTTTTAAAAATATAGTCAGGCTGGGTAGGATGTGATTAGTCTTAATCTGTCCCTTACTACGCTGCAAGAGCCTGTCTCGCGCCACTCCAACTTGATCCTAATTCTCTAAAGAAAAAATTGGAACTTGGAACTTGGAACTTGTCAGTAATAGGTTATTTCCCCATCCTAGTCCTACCTTGAAGCACTGGGGCCTGGGCTTCTATCTGCACTAAAATTTTGGTAACTATTTATGCAAAAACTAGCCTTTCATTTTTGAATGCTTTTCAGATGGAACAACTTTCTAACCGTGATGTAAATCTGTTTCAAGTATTGTGTGATTTTTCTGGTTTTTTTTTTTTAGGGTCTTTTTATTGATTTGTTTTTTAAAATATGTTGCTTTAGTTAATAGAACAAGAAGTAATTGAGCTAAAGAACAAGTTTTCGAGTCCAAGACGTTCAATATTGGAGGATTCAGATGGTGGCCAACTTGAAGACATAGATGTGATTCCAAATGAAGAAATGCTGCTGGTAAATGATGAAACTGACTTTTCAGTGTGACCACAATATCACATTGTATGGTTTTGCTCTTAATTTTTTCAATGTTCTTTTCAGGCATTCAGTGAAAAAGGTTACGTTAAGCGGATGAAGCCGAACACCTTTAATCTTCAAAATCGTGGAACGATTGGTAAATCTGTTGGAAAACTTCGACTCAATGATGCAATGTCTGACTTCATTGTGTGCCGTGCACATGACCATGTTCTGTATTTCAGGTACTTGTATTTACCCTTTCTTGTATGTTTTATTGTCATATGTGTCATCCATATTTGTTATGAAAAATTGGATGATTTTTCTTTGGTGAGTTACCTTTGAATTGTGTAACCGAAGCCAGGGGAAAAGGATCTGGTTTAACCACTTCTACGCATGAAATGATACCAATCCTCAATTGTAATGAGCGGGTTTTGATGTGAAATCAATGTATCCAGGACCAAAAGAAATCGCTGAGCCTCCTTTATGCAAAAGAGGTTCATTGCCAAGCATTATTCAAATCAAAATCCAAAGTGGCTTCATCTAGATATAATCATGCCATTCAAGCTCATGATTTTTTATTGATGGCGGCCCCTGGTCTTTGGATGATACCTAGTTATGGCTAACCCTGGACTTTGGATGATACTCTAGTTATGGCTACCCCTGGTCTTTGGATGATATCCTAGCTATGGCTACTTGCTATTTAGTTTGCCTTTTGAAAAACACCATTTTTCTGGAATTGGCCTCTTGATACATCGGGTGCTTAAAGTTTGTCATGTTCTAAACTTACATGTTTTTCTAAAGATGGATCTTTGGTACATGTTTTAACTCCTAAATCCTAAGAATAAGTTCATATTATGATTCCCAAATACTTTATGCAGTGATAGGGGAACAGTGTACTCAGCTCGTGCATATAAAATTCCAGAAAGTAGCCGGACTGCTGCTGGGACACCTTTGGTCCAGGTATCCATTATTTTGCTTTACTAGTAACTTTTTTGTCAATACCTTTTCTCTATGCTGACCAAGGTAGCTTGCGTTGCTTCATGATCTTGACAGATCATATCTTTACCTGAAGGCGAGAGAGTAACATCGATTATTTCTGTGAGTGAGTTTGCTGAAGACCAATTTCTAGTGATGCTTACAGTGAATGGCTACATCAAGAAAGTATCTCTGAATTCCTTTTCAGCAATTCGGTCAACTGGGATCATAGCAATTCAATTGGTCTGTCTTTCAGTCTAATTTAGCATTAAACTTTGGTTTATTCTTTCAGATAAGATATTCCTGACCTCTCGTACATTAATATGCCAGGTTCCTGGTGATGAGCTAAAGTGGGTTCGATGTTGCACAAATGATGACCTTGTGGCGATGGCTTCACAAAATGGAATGGTCATTCTAAGTTCCTGTCACATTGTAAGTAATCTTTGTTGCTTTGTGTATATTTGCAGGATTCAGCTAAGGTCATATGTAGTATAAATATGAAACGAGTAAAAATAGCAGTTTATTTCCTTGTTTATTTAATTTCTCCTGTTGCGTGCTTTAAATTGTTCGTATTCATTGTTTTGCATAGCACAATTTAATTTGAGTGTAAAAATTGCGGTGGCTAGGAAAATTAGGTTAAACCTGGGAGTTTGAGGAGGATTTAAACCTCATTCCTTGAGCCATAAATTTAAATTCCGTTGTCTTTGCTTCGCTTGACGTGAATCTTACTTTTCTTCTTATCATTTTGTTTACACTATTCTCTCTGCTTTTCTTCTCTTTTTCCCTTCCCTGCTGCACATACATGAATTTCTTCTATTGTGGAGTAGTTAACTAATATACAGATCGTGGAGTTTCAGATGGATTTTCTGGTCAATGTTAACAATTTTTTTACTAGTATACCCAACAAAAATAAAGATGAACCAGCTTTTCCCATCCAGATAATTTGTTTGTTTGGTTCTTATAATATCTATCTATATAAAAAAACAAAAAGAAGGTTGTAAAATGATTTACCATGTGTAATTAATCTTGTTTCCATTTATTGTTCTGTGCTTAGATCCGAGCACTTAGCAGAAATACCAGAGGAGCTATTGCCATGAGATTGAAAGAAGGAGACAAGATGGCAAGCATGGACATTATACCGGCAGCAAGGCATAAAGATTTGGACCAGTCAGAAGAGGACTCCGCAAACAAGTAAATTGTTTTAAACTACTCTGTTTGTTGTCCATGGTGGTTACTATCTGCAGTCTGAATGCTTAATAATTTATTACCAAAGCTTGCCAATGTTGTCTGATTAGTAGTTTGGCTTAGATTTAGGGTCCTTTGGCTACTTTTAGCTTTATAAATAAACTCTGCAAAACTTTTGCCCCCATTTGTGCCAAAAAAAAAAAAAATTTGCCCTGATCCTAAATTTATTTTGGCTTTTGTTTGTTTTTTTTTTTAAGGTTTTTTTTTTGGAGATAACTATATCATGTTCATGAGATATGGGCTAGTCTGTTTGGAATCTTATTTGTTCTTCACTTGCTGTCCATTGTTACTGTTTCTCCTATAATGTTTGGGCATTGGTTTTGATTAATTTATGTTTAATTTCTTTCCTCGCATAGTGAGGAGAATAGCAGTGGCCCGTGGCTTTTGTTTATTTCTGAGAATGGCTATGGCAAGCGGGTTCCATTGAGTAGCTTCAGACAGCTGCCTTTGAATAGAGTTGGTTTAATTGGTTACAAGGTAGTGCATTAGCTTGATTATTGTTGCAAGTTTTGTTCTGCTTGATTCAGTTCTTCTGAAAGATAACAATTATTTCTTTTCTTCAGTTTTCTTCTGAGGATCGATTGGCAGCTGTGTTTGTGGTTGGTTTTTCAGTGGCAGGTAAATTAAATTACTATGTAATTGCTTGATTAATATGCACCATTAAAATCTTACAGAACTACTTATATTCGTGATAACATATATTCTATTTAATCTCCCCTCTGTCTCTCGTTCAGAAGATGGTGAAAGTGATGAGCAAGTGGTTCTAGTCAGCCAGAGTGGTACTGTAAATAGAATTAAAGTACGGGATATCTCAATACAGTCCCGCTATGCAAGGTATATTCAGGAGAGTTTATTTGTGCAAAATACAGTGAACTCATGCTTAGCTATTGCAAGAAAATGCTGCATCTGCATCTGCATCATTTTTTGCGAAGTATGTTGAAATCATTTGTGCAAATTAGGGGAAAGTTTGAATGTTCGATCTAAATCACAAGCTTCAGATAAGGGTCATAGCGATTTTACTCCCACTTGGCCATTATCCATAGTTGTGAAGACTGGCTTAGGTGTAGAACTAAATTTCAGATGTTACAAGCATAAAATGAAAGTAGACAAATTCATCAAACAATGTCCATTCATATTCGCAATATCAAGTCTTGTGATTATTATGTGTGGGTATGTAGATAGGGAGTAGAGAATTTGAACCTAGCTTTCCAAGGGGATGCATGCACCTTTTTTGCTTTAATGCTTTTAAATCTAGCATTCAAAGTTGAAACTTAGAACCTAATGTATAGTAAAACTTGTGATTCGTGTGAAGTGTCAGCTTAGATTTTTTTTTTATAAGAAATTTATATTTCATTTATTTCTTCAGGGGTGTTATTCTGATGCGACTAGAGTATGCCGGAAAGATCCAATCGGCATCCTTAATCTCTGCCTCAGCATATGAAGTATCTGAAATGCAGTTGGAAGAGGCAGCAGCTGAGGACATTTCTGTGGCTTCTTCGTAGGATGTTCACGGGTTGTCAACTTGTACCCTGTGCATTATTATTGGTACATATATAGTATTTATATAGATGTAAACACTAAGCATTAGCACAATGAAAATATTAACCAGTCTTTTTGCCTGTGGGCTGTGCCTTGTCGTGGGATCTTTTTGATGTGAACAAGGTTACGATCCCATTCCCCATTGAGGAGCCAGTTGACCCTAGAGAGCTCTCGGTTTAATTTCAAATAGGTTTTATGTAGCCCATTGTATTTAAGATCCAGTTTATATGCCTTTAAGCTAAATATATAAATCCAATGGAATGAGGCAAAAATAAAGTTAATTCCTCTCTCAATTCTCTATTCTCAATCTCCATTTGGAGTTCGTTTTACATTTCAGAAAGTGCATTTCTAACATGGTAGTAATTTAGCACTAAGCAATTGAACATTAGAGCTATATGCATGCCTATCCTTGTTCTACTTTAGCTTCCTCTCCCAACATGGTATTTAAGTGATTTAGCTGTAATTTAATTTGATCTTTACTTGAGCAACAAGTAAATTGTTTTAAACTACTCTGTTTGTTTGTCCATGGGGTTACTATCTGTATTCTGAATGATTAATTATCAATACATACCAAAACTATATGTATTCTGAATGATTGCAAAACTATATGTATTCTGAATGATTGATAATCAATACGTGCAAAAACTATATGTATTCTGAATGATTAGTAGTGTGGCTATATATTAGGGTTTAGGGGCCTTTGCTACTTTAATTGAAGGAAATGTTTTTAGGTAGCTTTTCAACTTTATTTAGGCTCTACAATTGCACTGATCCTAAATTTCTTATGCTCCCAGTTGGGGCACTAATTTCTGCCACAGCACACGAAAGTATCAGATATGCAAATTGGGAGAGCCAGCAACTGAGGACATCTCTGTGGCTTCTTGATACGCAAAGTTAAATGACCATTTTAAAGATACGCAGTATGAGGTTGTTTTGAAGAGCATGTGTGAAGCATGAGGATTTAGCAGATTTGAATTGCGGAATTTACGAGCCAAGTCAGCAACAGTCTGTTAGAATTACTTGCTTCGTTTGTTAGCCTTGTTTGTTAGTGATCATTTCATTGCTTTGATAGATTACTGAGTAGCCTTGAATTATAAAAGGCTTGCTCCTTATGAGTTGTAAACCAACCTTTTGAATATCAATAAAATCCTCTGTTTTCCCCTAAATTCTCTGCATCTTACCATGGCTATCAATAGCCAGAATTGGAGTTAGACTCGGAGGGAGTTCTATTATTTCCTTCTTCCCTGATCTACTTCTGTTAAATTCTGCCCATATCATTTGGTATCAGAGCTCGATCCCGGCACTGGTGACGATGACAAAGGCCGATGATGTCCGCCGTTTGGAAGAAACAATGAGAGAAATTCTAGCCAAGCTTCAAACTCAGGAGCAGATGCTCCAAAATCAAGAGCAAACGCAGAATCAAACTGTAGCATCATTGCGAAGTGATATCACAGCTCTGAATCTGCAACAGGGAGAAATCATGACTCAATTACAAGCTCTAGAATCATCAACGACGGTTGCTAATCACGCAGGAGTTGGTGCTAGTACCTACAGACAGCAACATTATAATACCAGGCAAACAAGATTAGATTTCCCGCGCTTTGATGGAGGAAACTTGTCTGGTTGGCTCTTGCGCTGCAAGCAATTCTTTGATCTCGATCAGACTCCGGCAGATCTCAAAGTTAATATGGCTTCCTTGAACTTGGAGGGAGAAGCGTTAGTTTGGCAGCAGAATCTGGTTATGTACACTGAGCATGGAGGTGATCTGACCTGGGAGGAGTACGTGGCAACTTTGGAGTCTCGATTTGGAGAAAGTCTCTTCCAAAGTCCTATGGCCGAGCTCTTGTCATTGAAGCAAACATGTACTGTGCTCGATTATTATAAGAAATTTGAGTACCTGTTAAATAGGGTCAGGATAACTGAAGAATATGCAATTGATTTTTTCTTAAGTGGATTAAAGCCTGCGATTGAGCAAGTTGTTAGGATGTTTATGGCCTAAAACTGTTCATCACGCAGTAACTTTAGCTCGTTTACAAGAAATCCACAATAAGCTCAATGCGTAGTGAGTTAATCAACAAACGACAACCATCTGTGCTAGGATTGCATCTCTATGAAAAGAAGATTATACTTGCATTGCCTGCATCAACTCAAGCCACCACTGTAGTTGCTAATAAGCCTAATTTCCCTAATAAGAACAGGGTTAGAAGTAGTGCTGAACTAGATGAGAAAAGAGCTAAAGGTTTATGTTTCTAGTGTGATGAAAATTACTCACCAGGTCATAAATTAATAGAAGACAACTGTATTTGGTGGAGCTAGATGAAAATCCACAGGAAATTAAGACTTTGGATGACTTGGATCTTGATGTTGATGATGTCATACCTCAAATTTCCATGCATGCTTTAACTGGTGCTGTTATTGAAGGGTTTAAGACTATGAGAATCACTGTTTTTGTAGAAAAAAGACCCTTACACATCCTAATAGATTTTGGTAGCACACATAATTTCTTGGATGTGAATGTTGCAAAGAAATTGGGATGCAAAATTATACAAGTAAAACCTATGAAAGTAGATGTGGCTAATGGTAACAGCTTAGCTTGTGTATCAGCCTGCAAAAACTTGTCATGGACTCTGCAGGGATCCTCATTTAATACTGATGTTTTGCTCTTAGTATTGGGAAGTTGTGATATGGTTCTTGGGGTACAATGGCTAGAGACCTTGGGAGACATTAACTGGAATTTTAAGGAGCTGAGGATGGAGTTTACAGTCAATGGCAAGAAGTTTGTGCTTAGAGGGGGAAACATGGCTTGGAAGTTTAAAACAGTAGGGGTTAAGGCGATGGATAAAGCCATTTCACAGGGAGGAGAGTATTCCTTGATTCAGATCAATTGCATACAGGTTCAAGGAGAAGCAATTGCAGAGCTGAATAACATCTCTTTACAATCTGAAGAAGTGGAACATATCCCAAACTCCATACAGAACTTGTTGGGAAGCTATGAAGATGTATTTGAAGAACCAAAAGCACTACCTCCACACAGATCCCATGATCATAAAATACCTTTGAAAGATGGAGTCACAGCAATTAATCTTAGGCCTTATAGGCATTCTGCTTGCCAAAAAGATGTTATAGAGAAAATGGTGCAGGAGATGCTCCAAACTGGAGTTATTCAGCCCAGCAGTAGTCCTTTTTCTTCTCCTGTGGTGCTTGTCAAGAAGAAAGATGGCTCATGGAGGATGTGCATTGATTACAAATCCTTAAACAACAATACAGTGAAGGTTAAATACCCTATACCAGTCATTGATGAGCTCCTGGACGAATTGTATGGTGCTGTGTGGTTTTCAAAAATTGATCTCAGGTCTGGATATCATCAGATTCGAATGCATCCACCAGATGTGCATAAAACAACTTTCAAGACTCATGATGGGCACTATGAGTTTGTAGTTATGCCTTTTGGCCTAACTAATGCACCTTCCACTTTTCAGGGCCTCATGAATGATGTCTTCAGGAAACATCTCAAGAAAATCATTTCAGTTTTCTTTGATGACATTTTGATTTACAACAAAGCTTTAGCTGATCATTTGACTCATTTTGCAGATTACTTTTGATCTCTTAAGGCAACATACATTGTTTGCCAAAAGAAGCAAATATTTTTTTGCTCAACACAGGGTGGAATATCTAGGGCACTTCATATCTGCTCATGGGGTGGAAACTGACCCTAAGAAGATCTCTGCCATTGTTAACTGGCCTACTCCCAAGAATGTGATTGAATTGAGAGGTTTCTTGGGGTTGACAAGGTACTATAGAAGGTTTGTGCAGAGGTATGGAGCTATTTGCAGACCATTGCATGATTTATTGAAGAAGGATGGGTTTGACTAGGGAGATGCAGCTTCAACAGCTTTTAATGAACTGAAACAGGCAATGACAAACCCACCTGTGTTAGCTCTTCCTGGTTTCACCAAGACCTTTGTGGTTAAGACTGATGCTTCAGGCTTTGCAATTGGCGCTGTCCTTATGCAAGAAGGTCATCCAATAGCATTCATCAGTAAAACACTTGGCCCTCGACATCAAGCTCTATCAACTTATGAGAGAGAACTCCTTGCCATAGTGTATGTAATCACTAAATGGCACCATTATCTACAAGGGAGACATTTTATCATTAGAACCGATCATAGCAGTTTGAAGTATCTGCTACAACAGAAGATTACCAGCTCTAGTCAGCATGCTTGGCTCACTAAGCTAATGGGGTTTGATTATGAGATAGTTTATAAAAAGGGAAAAGAAAATGCTGCTGCAGATGCATTATCAAGGATACAGGCACATGAACTCTCACATTGATGGCAATTTCATCAGTTTCCACAGAACTTTGGGATGAGATATAACAATCTTGGGCTGGAGATGCACATCTGCAAACCCTCATATAGCAGCTGGAAGCAGGAACCTTGATGAATTCTCCTTACACTTGGTAACATCAGCAACTTAAAAGGAGAGGACGGATTGTGATAGGCAATGATGATGCATTAAAACAGAAGATCATGACTCTTTTCCATGAAGGAGCTTTGGGAGGTCATTCGGGAGTACTAGCTACCACTAAGAGAATTTCTGCAGTATTATTTTGGAAGGGTTTGGAGAAACAAGTACGGCAGTTTGTGGGAGAATGCCATGTGTGCCAAGTGAATAAATATGAGACGGTGGCTTCCCCTGGTTTGTTACAGCCTATCCCAATTCCAGAAGGAGCATGGAAGCAAATTACAATGGATTTTATTGAAGAGTTACCCATGTCCTTTGGGAAGTCTGTAATTCTGGTTGTGGTTGACAGGTACTCTAAATATGCCCACTTCATGAGTCTGTCTCATCCTTTTACTGCTATTTCAGTGGCGCAACAGTTTATGGATACCGTTTTCAAGTTACATGATGAGTCCATTATCAGTGATAGGGACAGCATCTTCACCAGCCAATTTTGGCAGGAGTTATTCAAATTGCAGCGAGTTGCTTTGAACCTTTCCACTGCCTATCATCCACAAAGTGATGGGCAGAGTGAAGTGGTTAATCGAGTCCTTGAAACCTATTTGAGATGTGTTGCTGGGGACAACCCAAAAAGCTGGAGCAAATTTTTATCTCTTGTAGAATGGTGGTATAACACCAAGTACCACTCTTCTATTATGACCACTCCTTTTGAATCTCTATATGGCTATCCACCACCCCTTCATTTGCCTTATATTCCACAAAGTGCCAATGTGGACAGTGTTGATACCAGCTTGCAGGCATGAGAGGAAATGCAAAGGCTGTTGAAATAGCACTTAATAGCAGCACAATCTCGAATGAAGCAACAAGCAGACAAGCATAGGAGTGAAAGAGAATTCGCAATAGGAGACTGGGTTTACTTGCGTCTGCAACCATATAGGCGGACTTCTTTATCTGAAAAACACTACCATAAACTCTCTCCAAGGTATTATGGCCTTTACAAAGTGCTGGATAAAGTGGGAAAAGTTGCGTACAAGCTTGATTTACCTGCCAACTCTCAGATACACACAGTCTTCCATGTCTCCCAATTGAAGCCTAAGCTGGGAAGTAAACACTGCATTGGAACTCAATTGCCTACACCAGGAGATGCTTTGACTCTGGAACCTTATGCCATTTTGGATCGCAGAACTGTAAAACGCCAAAATAGAACAGTAACTCGCTGTTGGTACATTGGCAGGGGTCTTTTCCTGAAGATGCTACCTGGGAATTTGCTTATGATCTATAGAAGAGGTTTCCCACACTTTGAAATTTCAGCACAGCCTTGGGGACAAGGCTCATCTGATGGAGGAGGACTTGATACGCAGAGTTAAATGACCATTTTGAAGATACACAGTATGAGGTGTCGTTTTGAAGAGCACGTGTGAAGCATGAGGATTCAGCAGATTTGAATTGCGGAATTTGCGAGCCAAGTCAGCAACAGTCTGTTAGAATTACTTGTTTAGTTTGTTAGCCTTGTTTGTTAGTGATCATTTCATTGCTTTGATAGATTACCGGGTAGCCTTGAATTATAAAAGGCTTGCTCCTTATGAGTTGTAAACCAACCTTTTGAATATCAATAAAATCCTCTCCGTTTTCCCCTAAATTCTCTGCATCTTACCATGGCTATCAATAGCCAGGATTGGAGTTAGCCTCGGAGGGAGTTCTATTCTTTCCTTCTTTCCTGATCTACTTCTGTTAGATTCTGCCCCTATCACTTTTTCGTAGGATATTTAGGGGTTCAAGATGTTCCCCAACTTTGTCTTCGGTGCATAATATGTAGTATTAATATTAATTAATATAGTAGTTGTAAACACAAAACAGTAGGACAATGAAATCAACCCCTTCCTCTATATAATCTTATTTTTGTTTAATTTAAAAATGGGTGATTACCAACTCTTATAAAGATATAAACTACACAAATATAATCTGTGGTTTGAGTAATGACCAACTAGTAATTACTCCCTACAAATTTATTTTTGTTAAAAAAAATGTGTGAAAATTCTTAATTAAAAAATATCCATAAATAATGACTTAATTGTTACTAGTAGTTGTTGCAAAAAAAATTGTCCCTTTTATTTTCGTTTTGTATCTTTCAATTGGGCTGACAAATTTGGGCCTTACTGGAGTAATTACATTTTTGCTGACAACTTTGGGACTTTCTGAAATTATTACCCCTATTATATATTCATTTTAAATTAAAAAAAAATACTAGTAATTATAAAAACTCAGGTTTGTTTCACATTGCGGAAAACAAATTGTTAAAACTCAGAGCCCAGAGGAGCAAAACTTTCGGCCAAAAGAAAAAAAGAGCAAAACTGAACAAAAGAAAGAAAGAAAGTACTCGTTGAAAAAAAAAATGGAAGATTTTGAGAAGAAGGTTTCGCTAAAAGAGTCCATGGAGATTGAAGAAGAAGAAAACAGCAGTATCAGTAAAAATAAGGAAATCCTCCATTTGCTTCGCAAATTCCTTGACGTTCAACAGCGTAGAGCCCAAGCTTACGCCAAGCTTAAGACGTAAGCCTTTTTTAAAAAAAAAAAATTTAACTATCTTGTATTTGCCCAAAAAAAGCGATTTTTGATTTGAATTTGATGGCAGGCTTTGGTTAGTCCTTTAAATCCATTTCTTCATACCCAATTCGTTGCAGATCATAAACACACAATGTTTAAAATGATACGAGCAAAAAAAAACTTTATATTCATTGCAAAAGTTTTGTTTAGGAATCCCAAAATTCATTACTTTTGGTCTCGGTTCAGGCAAATTAGATCATATCCTAGTTATGTGAGTTTTTATTGGGTTCGCCGATAGTTCAAAACTTTTAAAATTGAGCAAAATCTGAGAGTTATCTTCATTCTTAATATAACATGATTAGTTACATGTTTCTTTGATTACTAAAGAACCCATTTTGCACAACCCAGAGATGGTTGCTTTGCATCTTTGGGTGATGAGAGTTGCTGCTCGAAGTTGCACAAGTTCTAATAAGTTTGATATTATAGTCCTTGTATGCTATGATACATCAGAAATGTTCTAAATTTGAATGCACTTATGTTTTGCTAATAATGCACTTATGTTTTGCGTTTGTTCTATATACTATGCTTTCTCGTTGAGAATCCTGATTATTAGTATTTGGCATAAAATGGACAGGGGTTTTGCTGAGTATATGAATTCCGGTGGGGAATTGACATACCAGCAGCTTTGTAGTGAGATCACAGTAGAGTTCAATGATTGCTCGAAACAAGTAATGATACTTGATCATTGCATTATCACAGATTTTTTTTTTTTTTAATTTTTCTTTTTCAAGTTTATATGCTCTTAGAATATAATTATCTTTGGTGCAGGTGCTTGAGATGGAAGCTCTATTTTTAAACCCTGATTTTTGCCGAGTTGATCTAGCTCAGCTGCTCAGAGCCATTCAAACGCAGGAAAAGCAGAAATTGCATCTGGTATGTCACTGTATGGCTGTTGTCACTAGTTGTTCTTATTTTCTGTAATTCTGTATATATCTGTTGTCACCACTTGTCCTTATATTATTACTCGTGACAGTATTACCATCTTTTTTTTGCTGTTGCAAACTGTTTCTGTTTTAAGTCACAATTTGTTAGTGTTGAATTAATGATCTTCCTTACAAAAGAACTGGGCATGGGATAATCTTCTAAAAATTGGAATGTTGAGATTGTATTACAAGATAGCATCATTATTGCTGTCTATCTATCACATTACACAACTTAGTATATTTTTCCCTTGATTGGTAATAATTTCTTTTGAAAGAAAGCACATATATTCTTACATTTTGGGGGAACAAAAGTCATTAAAATGCTATGGAATCGAGGGATTAAAGATATTTATTGAAGTTCTCTTCAAGTGTTGGATCTTCATTAGTTTCAAGTTTCAGCATATGAAGTGCTGAAGGGGCAAAGCTATTGTCAAACTATGCTAAACCAAGGAGGACCATATGATCAGACTCTGAATGCAATCGCAAACCTATCACTAGTGAGAATTAATAAATTTAGTTCACTCATAATTCATGCAGCTTACACATAAAAAATGGACCTCAGACCTTAAAGACACCTACTAAGTTTCAAATCTTGATTTTTCTTTGTCAGCCAAATGAATTCCTTGAATTGGTTTTCCTTTCTTTCCCTTTTATAAAAAACTACCATAACGTTATAATTAAAAACTACTACTTGTTACTCATGGGGGGGTTTGACTTGGGTAAATAGCCTGTAAACGTCAGTGTTCCAGACTTCCAGTCTTTGATTTGCTGCCAAGGGGAAAAGATGCCTTAATAGGAAAGGTTTTTGTACTGCATTCAGAACCAAGGTGACTGCATCAATGATTAAAATTATTATATAGTAATTTTTTAAAACACATTGGGCTGATGCTGTGGGTATGAAGTCTTAGATTTGATCAGTTAAATAAATACAGTTCACTTAAAAAACCCCTATTTTAATGCAATACTGTGCTTGGCCTTGGACATTAATTGCAAACAGTCATAGAAATTATTATGCAACATTGGGCCACTTCTACCATTTAAATAGGATTGATTTAATTTTTTTTGGGGTAATTTTAGGTACATAGTAACATAGGGGGATATTATGCATCTTTTGAGTGATTCAACAGGTCTTTTTCATTTGCTTTGTACCCATCTTGTAAGATCCCTAATTTCTGCTGACAATTGACTTTCTTCTATCATGCAGACTGCTACAATTCAGGTATTGAAGAAGGCAGGTCGCCCATCAGAGCGACTAGTGAGCCATGAGAATTGCTTATTTAAGAAGCCAATGGAGCATGAATGTGTGCATGTCCATGAGATAACAGAAGCATCTGGGACAGAAGATGCAGAAGCAAATGCCGAGTATGATAATGCTCTCAAGGAAGCCATTAGAGGTGTTCAAGATGCTGTAACTGCCATTAATGAACATTTAGAAGAAGTGAGATATGAAATTGCAGCCCTTGAAGCTGAGTAACTCATTATATTATAACTCAACCTAAAATATTTCGTCTGTCATATCCTATTGTCTGCAAGGCTTCCAAGAGAAGTGGTAGATGGTGAGGTATATTTTCAAGCTCGGTGCGAATGTGGTTTCTGCGCTGACTAGGGATATGGGTCTAATGTAGCCTGAATTGTAACTGATATATATTGGATTGGTTTGTTAGATGTACCTTTTTTTTTCTTTTTCATTCCAATACAGGAATTAGATTATAGCCTTCATTTCAATAGAATCTGTTTTTTCAAGCTTGAATCTAAGTATCAGTGTGTTGTACAATCTGGGAGCAGAAATTGTGAAAAGCTAAGGTGGACAGGGGGAGTTTGCAATGAAATCAGATAAATCTTGATCTGTATAAGTGCATATATATGAGATATTATTAAGCACGTCTTTCATTAGCCTCCTCTTGAAGGAATTGGCAAAATTGGTTATAGCTTTTCCAGTTTTGATTTGAAGAAAATCAAATTAAGCTTTAGAAAATATAATATATGGAATATTACTCAACCTAGTTGAGCTCAATGGAGTATTGTACTTCTTGTAGAAGTGGACACAGGATCCTAACTAGTCGATGAGTTTAGTAGTCAAGTTTTCTTTGTAATAAACTTGGATAGCCACATAGATTCTATTCGGTTCATGAAAAGTCAGCCAGAATATCAAATACAAATCACTAATGCTGCAATTATTTTTGCTGAATACTTGATTTCAAGTTTTGATTTGAAGAAATTAGCTTTGAATTGTTATACACTCCTAGTTCCTACTTAATATTCTGATTGTTGGCTCTGCTACCATCTTAATTTAGGTTAAAATTTGACTTCTAAAATAGGGGGACGTTTTTCCAAATGAAACTGTATGGATTTATTGATGTCTCTAAAGCCAGTGTCATTGAACACGATTTTTACAATCTCAATTGAAGGATTGATTGTTCTCTTGTTACATCAATAAAATAACAATAAAAAAGTTCACAGGAATATCTTGAGTTGCTCACCAGCATCCATCCTCATATCATATCCTGTTGAATTTGAGTCTCATGTTTTCGCCACAGAAGGATGCACAAAACAAATGTTTACCCACATTCTCAAAAGCCGTCATCCTAGTCGAGCATGCATGCAGGTTGCCTGAGAGCATGGTTTTTTAATATCTAAAAACCAGATGCATTTATCTCAACCTAAAAGGAAATCCAGAAATAAGTTTAACAGCTGAAGCATTTTAACAGCGTGAGCAGCATGAATGTCAATGGCAATTAATCAAAATAGGCATGCTTACCCGGTAGTAGAAACCGCTTTGATCCATGTGCTGCAGATTCCATACTCCTTCACTCTATAAATTTAAATATTTTAGTGCACATTAATACCAGGCAAACATAAAGGAATGACGGATAAAATTGCTCCATAAACTATTTGGAGAATTGCAAGAATGGCATAAATGCCGTTGTAAAATAAAAGTCTTTCCGTTGAAAATCAAATCATAAATCACCATAAAGCAAAGCAAACCTGAATTCAGCAAACTGTCCCCACACTCTAGTATACCCCAACAACATAGACGACAACAACAACAAAAAAAAGTGCTAAACATTTCCTTTGAATTTCATTGGAGACTTAAACATTTTCCATTCAATACTCTGGCATGCAATCAGTTGCATTTGCTCACCTGCTCTCCACCGCCAACATTACATTTCCTAATTCACAAAAGTTATCAAAATTGCACAAGGGCGATCCTTACAAGATTCCAAGGGAGTTTTTAAAAGGGTGGGGAATATTTTGGGGGTAAATTACTATGAGTGAAACAAACTTCATGACATATCTAAATTTACAACTATTCAACAAACACTAACAGCAGTTTATACAACAGTATACTAGTTGTCCAGATCATCAGAAAAAGGTAGGACTCCAAGATTCATACTATTATTAAAATTTAGAATTTGGAGATGGGACTCATTTACATCGAGAGCCCAAATTTCAATGATCCATCATTAGGAATCTTATATATATCACGATCCTAGTTGTTTCCACATCATCAGAAAAAGGTAGGACTCCAAGATTCATACTATTATTTAATATTTGGAGATGGGACTAGTTTACATCTAGGGTCTACGAAGAAGAGCTCAAATTCCATTGATCCATTGTTAGATTAGATATCTTATATACCTTCCACCTGTAGGGGATACATTGGTTATATGCTCATTCACACGCAACTCAATACAATCTCATTCTTATTTGTCCAGCCATGTTTTCCACCTCAGTAGTTAAAGTACTTCATGTCTCCCATCAGTCCGAAAGCCACATTATAAATACCCCCTCAAGTACCTTAACTAAGAGTTTCAGACTGAAACGATCTTACATTGCTCTACACTTAATCCTCTTCTCAGGAAACTATTAAACTTCACTGCTTAACTAATTTTATCTATTCCCTTAACATAGGCTAATTTACCATAATGCACACATATATAGATAAATAGCATTCAAGATTTAACACAGCATGAAAATAAGGGAATACCACCATCTTTTACTAGAAAGAAAGGATTACAGTAAAAATATTGAATGCAAAAAAAGGAGTTATTAGATCAGATGTGCATCTGACTTACAAGTATACATCACGAGGATCAATTTCAGGAAATAAGTTGACATAAAAGCGAAAGCCATCAGGGCTTACATCTCTGCATAGCAAACCTGCCAATATAAAACAATAAATTGTATATCTAGGCTATTCTAATAATATATAAAAAAAGCAAAGCAGTGGACTACCTTTGCTCTCAGCGGTTAGAAGATGCTCCTTTGCCATGGCTGGAGCAATCCCTAGAGTCATTGCAGCATCACTTGGACTTATGCCACTTCGAAGGGCTTCGGGCTTAGTTACCAGGCTTCTAATTCTAGCAAAAACCTACAAACAACAGGGCTAATTATTTGTTCTCAAGCAACTTGAGAATACTTTCTGGAGACAGGTTCTGGACATATCATAATTAAATTATTTGCATAATGGACACAATATACTTAACTGGCGTCACCAGCAAATTAAAAAGAAAAAAGTCAAATGTCAAACACAAAGTAACTGGAAAATGACATAACGGCCAACGCGAATGGATAGCCCCAAGAAACAAAAGATTTAAGCAGTATGGGACTTGATCAATAAGAAATAACTCAACAGAATGAAAAGACTAAAGAGTCCTGCTAACAGGTGCACTCATGCACCTTTTAAGAACCAAAAGATAGAAAGAAACGTGTAATTAATGCATTGCTCTTTTTGGAATTAGTAAAAGTGATGCATTAATTACATGTTTCTTTCTATTTTCAGGTTCTTAAAGGGTGCATGAGGCACGTTTAACCTTTCCCTAATAAAAATAGTGTGTGCTTAACCAATACTTACAAGGACTGGTTAAGCACAATTAATGCACCCCAAAAGCGTATTAATAACCAAAAAGTTGGTTTGACTTTTGGAGTAATAATTACTCTTGTAAAACTATATAGTATTTCAAAAAAGTCGAAACAACTTTTTAATGCACTAATCACATGTTTTGGGTGTATTAATTGTGCTTAGCCAGTGCGTATGGGCACTCGTTAAGCACACCCAAATAACACTAGTTCAACATTTTGGCTGTATAGATATAACTACAAGAAATTTCAACATGACTATAGTAGCAAATTAAGTTGATCGCTAGCTATTATGTATAATTAATGTGAATGGCCACTATTGGTCATTAGATGTGTTTGTTTGTATCAAGGGCTTGGGTAAAAAACTCATCACCCTAGAATAAAGGGTCTACTAAGAAAGGATTGTATAAAATTGTTACCCGTCCCATCCACCAAACTTTGACATTATGTATTTAAAAAAAGTCAACTTACTTTTGAACATCATACCATTTTGAAGAATTAATACTTCTCCAGTTAACAATCCATATGGAATGAATACAAAAGTAGTTGATTTTTCCTGAAAATTATGTAACAAAGTTTGAATGGAAGGGATCTTCTGCTCACATGGAATAATCATTTCACACAATTCGTTCTCATACCCTAGTGTAGGCTAAAAAGTAATGATCTCATAGACTCGAATTTGTGGGAATTACCAATGAACCTTGACATGGCATCACTCACATTGCATCACTGAAGATAAGAATTTGAGAGAAATAAATCACTGCTTGCTAAAATTAAATCAACAAGGTAATATGAGTATATATATTTTAATACTCCAAGGATCTGTTGGAATGGTACCATATCAAGGTTCTGTCGGAATTCCAATGTTCAACCTACAACAATTTTAGCCTCAACTTCAATTTCTCTTCTAGCCTTTGCTAGGTAGGAAGGACAGAAAAGGTATGTCAAAACAATTAAGACAACGGGTTAAGCTACAAAGTTCTGATTATGAATCCCAACCATTACATTTAATGATTTTCCATCCTTATCCTCTCTATCCTTGCTAACAAGCAAGCCTTATTGTTTCAACTTGCATACTAAATCATATTTGACTAAACAATTAGGGAAACAACAACGATTGTGATTCATATCTAAACCAAGATACTGCTGCAGCAAAACTTTATTAACAGATATTGCGGCATAACACTCATCAGGAAAGTCAGGCTACCGACACACTGCTAAAAAGGAAAACACCATGTTACCACCATAAGAAAGACCTCTATTACAAAAAAGGCATCATAATCAAATTTACAAGCGCCATCTAAAAATGTAAATCACCAAAATCTCAAATTAAGTTGAGAAGAGATATGACACCAAATGATCAAGAATAACTGCAGAATAGTTCCTGTAAGATGAATCAAACACTTGAATGCAATACAAACATTCCAAACAGTATCTTTAAATTCCACTGGAAATAATTATCTCAACTTCGTTAGGTACTTCCTCTGGTTAAACAATTCCTCATAAATTTGTCATAAGATTACCACACATTTGACATATTATGGGCTCATTAATCTGTTCAGCATTTAAATTCACAAGAACAAAAATTGAGATAAATCCACAAGAATAGAACCCTTGTCCAATGTTGGAGAGCACAGATTTTGATTACATTTTGTTTCCTATCAATTTCCTTTTACCATTTTAAAGCAAAAGGGATTTTTTTTTTGGCAGTATAAAGCAAAAGGGATTAGATACTACTTTTATTTTCCCTTTTAGTTGGGGTGACAAGAAAGGACATGCCGATAAACGGGTCAATTCTACAGATGAACCTAGCAACATCTTCATTTCATGCATAAGCTGATTGACTGTGGGCTAAACTAAGTCTGGTAAGCCTTCCTATCTGATGAATGGGATTATTCCTCCAGTTCTCAACCTAAGACCCCCAAGTTGAAAGTTTAAAAGTTTTAACTATAGGAGTGCATCCTTGGAGACAAATCCAGCATAAATCTATCTCCTGAGTATTTAATTATTACAGCAAAAAATAGAAAGAAAATGAGATCAAGAGAGACTTTAGGGCTACTAAACCTTCAGCAATAAAATGATTTAGCATAATTTCAGCTTGCACCAACGAATTATTCTCCCTTTAAGGTAGAAAGTTAATGAAAACAATGGTAAGTTTCTAAACAGAAAAAACTATCAAGTGCATTGAATTCATTTTGCAAATATGTATTAGGCCAAAGAAAAGGAAAATAAGATAACATTCTTTTAAATAAACCAACAGAATTTTATCAAAGGTAAGACAACCAAGTTGACATGGATTACCTCCTCATCGCTATGGGACTTATTCTGGATGACCATGACTCCACTATCAAACTTCCTAAGCATCACTGGACTGTTAAGAAAGAACGATATAAAAGAGTTCATCAATTATAACTTCCTTGTAGCACTATATGAATTTAAGAAAACGAAAATAGTATCATACATACACATCAAATTTCTCCCACAAAGAACACGCTTGCAACATATCATCTGGAGAGATCAATTCTGAGGAAAAAGGGTTGCAAAAAAGCCACAGATATTCATTATGCATTCAAACTACTAAAATTGCAATAGGGCAAAAATAAAATAAAATAAAATAACAAAAAAAAAAAGCTCCATACTTTGGATAATTAAAAGAAGGAAATAAGTAACAAATAATTCTGACAGGAATGATGTACATATTCAATGAATGAATGAAAACATCTACGTTGTTGCTTTAAATGTCAAGCATGCAAAGAGCCGCTGCTTCTAATCTTTTTCAAGGGATTTTCTCCCCTTGTTAAAAGAAAGGACAATGTTGCCAAGAAAGAATACTTTATTTTTACGTCACAATAATTTCAAACAAATGTAGAAGACAGAAGAAATTTCATGCTCACCATAACCAAACAAGACCTAAATATAATAACCATATTATTTTTCAACACAAGAAGTGAAGTTTGTGTTAAATCAAACCTGTGCCACGAGCACGATTGAAGAGACAATAGACATCTATAAGGTTGATCATTCCACCTGCTCTCTCTAGCGGAGTTCTCACGAAATCTGCCAGCTGAGGTGTCCAAAAATCAATTGAAAACTATCTTGAATGAAAAACTAAAAAAGAAAAATAGTTTATATATTTGCATGACAATTCATACCAACTCAATAATGATAACAAACTATTAGAGTGCTTTTGAACTAGGTAATTTAAATAGAGATTTCATTTGTAGATAGAATTTCAAACTCAAGCAACCCAGAGTTCCTACAACCCAATTTGTGAGTTAAGCATGACAACAATAATCTTCAATATTATGGGTCTTAGATACTCATTATGATTCTTTGATACTTCCTTGTTTATCTCTTTTAACTTTTACATTTTTTATTCAGTTTACTCTTCTACTTCGAATCCTTCCAGAATTGTATATCCTAGAAAACATACCGAGAGAAGGGGAGGGGGGGTGGGGAGAAGAGACTATCAGTTAATATTCCTGATTCCAACCTAAAAATTTTATTCTCATTTATAAAGATTTTTTACAGCCAAAATTTACTGCAAAATCCTAAAGCTGAAATCTATGAGAACTGAATAAAATAGAAGGATATACTAGATTCTGTACTGCAAAATCCTAAAGCTGAAATCTATAAGCATTGAATAAAATAGAAGGATATTCTAGATTCTGTAGCATTATTTGAGGCAAATTATTAGCCAAATAACATTAAAGTTTAAAAACAATGATAAAAGAGAGGAGAACCTGACGGGACAATTGTTGATGGTACAGGGCACCTGCAGACTCCTTAGTTACCGGGGATATTATACCAACACTCAACAGCCAATCTTGCAGCTCTTCTTTTGAACCCATATCCTCATCATTTGTTGCACTTGTTTGAGAACTTGTCCCAGACAAAAGCTTTTGCCTCATTTTCTCTGCTAGCATCACCATCTCTTTAGCTTTACTCTGAAAATCAGAGACAGTTCTAAAACTTGAAGCATCAGAATACGGGAAGAGGGAGCTATTACAATCATTAAGTACAGTTCAGAACTCTAACTTTGCAACCAATTAACAAAACTAAATTGAACTAGTTAAGTCCTGTTATACTTTTTATTGACGAAAAAAAAAATCAAATTTCTTATGTCCTAACTTATGATAGAATTAGACATGTTTGGTTAAGTGCCATGGGCTGGACACTCAAGGTGGAGGAACTAATTCAACTGCATTCATATCAATAAACACTTGCACAAACAGTCATGATAAAAATTCAACAAGTTTCTTTAAGCAAATCAAACAAAGAAGACTGTATGCATTCATCTCTCTTATCAAAAAACTCGCCACCTCAGTCTTATCTAGTAAACAACATTTTATTATGCATGACTTTGCACTTCGAATGTAAATGTTGTGTCTACCATACATTCAAAGCAAAATTCCTCATTTGAGCCAATAACTTTTATAGTAATATATATTAAGAACAAAAAGAATATATATATATATATATA
>AWUE01020120.1:0-19521 GCA_001974825.2 Corchorus olitorius | reverse complement strand
AGCAACGTGGAAATAATCAGAGATAGTTGATAAGATTTTTAAAAATTAATAGACAACATTTTATATATAGGAATCTTAGAATGTAGATTCTAGAATGGAACTTGATAAGGAGAAAGATGTTACTACATATATTTTCTATCAAGAAAAAGGAAAAGGCAATAAGAAAAGATAAATAAACTTTCATTTGACATAAGATTTCTTATTTGATAGAAGAATTTTTTTGTAGTATAGCAATTCTTCTATTTATTATCTCTAAGTTAAATCTATTTTTTTATTCATCCATCTCCATAGCGTCCAACATTGCCAACAATTTGTTTTTGCTATATGTTGTTATTTTGATTCGTTTTAGCATCTTTTTCATTGCTCCAATTTGTTGCCGTAGTCACGCTTCTCGAAGGCTTTTTTCTTCGTTGTCAAATTCAATTTGAGCTTGTAGGATATCAACTTTGTCGGAGTTGAAATCTTCTATTTGGACTCCATGAGATTGTTGCAATTCTAGAATTGCATTCTTTGCAGCATTTTGTTCTGCAAACTCTTCGTTTGTTGCTGAATGTCCATAGGAAGTATATTGTCTCCCTTCTTTTGTTTCTTCTGTAAACTCAACCTTTGTCTGATAATCGTTCCATATATTTTGTTTTGCCACATAAATCGGTGGAGTAAAGTTTAGAGACTCGCACAATGTGTATAGTGATTTTTTGAAATCGAAGTCGATAATACGTGCCATATTTCAGTTACCTTTAAGCTACAAAACCAAACTATATAATTAGCATCGGTGTAACAAAGTTATAGTAGAACTCGTACAATTGCAAATAAATGTAATTTGGAGAATTGAAAGATAGGAATTTGGCTTTTATAGTGAATAAGGGGCTAATCTCAATTGGTTTTTTCAAAGGTTAAAAACATATCTATGGAAAATTAGTCACACACAAATGTCGGAAGTAGTGAACATTGACAAAATGATTCAAAAATATATAGGTTTTTACATGCATAATAGAAATGGCTGTAGAAAACCTTTTTTTGGCAATAATTGGAGTTAGTCTTACATAGCTGTTTTCTTGCAATCTCTTTTCTCTTTGTTGTAAGTACTGTATTTGTTGAATCTTCATATATATACTACTTCGACATGGCCTTTGGTGTAATAACAACATAATTATTACATCATTTTGGACTGTTATAACCTAATTAGAATTATTAAAAATAAAGGTGAAATTAATGTCCACTAAATATTGGAATTTGAAGAATTTTTTCAGTTTTAGATTCTGAAAAGTTAAAAAGTTGCCATCCTATATCTTTACATAAATCGTACTTAAATCTCCAATTAACCTGTTCCATTTGATTGGTATTAAAGTCGTTATTATAAATTAATAACAGTTGATTTTTTTGAAGAATTTTTAAGTTTTAGAATCTAAAAGCCTTTCAATCATAGCTGGGTAAGTTTGTTTAGTCTTAATGTTTCTGTTTTTGTTGGAATAATCAATTTTTCTTCACAGCTTATTATTGCTTAACTTTCTTGACAACTTCTTAGCTTCTGCGTTTTGATAAATATATTTAAAGGAGTTTAAGGTTAGAATCATGAGGCGAAAAAGTTTAAAAACTGACTCTTGAGAGGTATTCTTAAGTTAAAAAGCTGTCATCTGATATCCTTACATAAAGGTGAAAATAATGTCCACTAAACATTGGAATATGAAGATTTTTTCAGTTTTAGATTCTGAAAAGTTAAAAAGTTGCCATCCTATATCTTTACATAAATCGTACTTAAATCTCCAATTAACCTGTTCCATTTGATTGGTATTAAAGTCGTTATTATAAATTCATAACGGTTAATTTTTTTTGGAAGAATTTTTTAAGTTTTAGAATCTAAAAGCCTTTCAATCATAGCTGGGTAAGTTTGTTTAGTCTTAATGTTTCTGTTTTTGTTGGAATAATCAATTTTTCTTCACATCTTATTATTGCTTAACTTTCTTGACAACTCTTAGCTTCCGCGTTTTGATAAATATATTTAAAGGAGTTTAAAGTTAGAATCATGAGGCGAAAAAGTTTAAAAACTGACTCTTGAGAGGTATTCTTAAGTTAAAAAGCTGCCATCTGATATCTTTACATAAATCGTACTTAAATCCCCAATTAACCTATTCCATTTGATTGGTATTAAAGTCATTATATTATAAATTCATTATATTAATCTCCTTTTACCGCCGCCAAAAAAAAACTTTTTCATTATCGACAAAGTGATGGCTTTTAGACCTTAAAGGGGATAATCAAAACTAAAACTCTCCCATCTTGAACTATAATCTTTCATCGTTATAGAAAATTCTGCAAGGGACTCTTAATTTTCTTGTCGGTGATAAGTTCAGTTATCTTTCAAAAAACAGAAGGAAGCGAAATACAGGAAGAATGATGGAAAGAAAAAAAATCAAAACAACCCTATATAAAAGTGATACTCAGAACTTTTATATCAGGAATACATGAGAAAATTATATCATAAGATCATGCATAACTGCAATGGCACAACTACAAATTTCAGCTAATTACTCCAATCTTCATCTTCCTATTTCAGTTGGTCCATCAATCCAAGGAATTAATGTGATTGAGTGGGTGGCGCTCAGAATAAATAGCCAAATGAGATGACAAAATCTAGGATATCTTTACGCAGCTCACGTAGTTGATTCAAAATATTAAGCAACTTTTCCAACAGGATCTGGAAACATAAAAGGAAATATAAATCATATCAGGAAAAAAATGATATATACACAGTCAAACTTATATATAGGTAAATAATAAAAAGGATTGGCGCAAGAAACAACAATCTAGTTCACTCACAACTGTAATTCAAGCCTTGTATGGCCCTGGTTCTTATGCAGAGAAGCAAGCCGAACTGATTCACGATTGATAAAATCCTCAACACACAACATAGAATGGTCATCCATTACAGCATGTTCCTGATTATAGAGTCAAAACAAACAACTAAATCTCAAAAAGTGTAAATAGATGAATAACGTAAAAATGGAAAACCAAAAAATGAAGCGACGGAGAAAAATACCTGAGGAGAGAAATCGGAGAGGATTAAGAAACGTGGAAGGGAAAAGCAAAGAGGGAAAAAATCGTTTTTATACAGTAGAGGAAGTAAATTACGAAAAAGGGCATCAGGAAAAGGAAAGGAAGAAATTCATGGAGGGGCTTTTTAGTCGTCCGAAAAGTGTGAAAAGACCAAAAAAAGCCAAAAGGAGACACCACATTAATCCTCAATTTGGCCTTTAAGTAATTTCCATAGCCACTAAAAATAATATATAGTATATATGGTAGATTAAATTTTTTTTCATCATCTTGGCTTTTTATAATTCATTTTGGTGAAAGTTTATGTTTAAAGGGCTTAAATTGATGTTTCCATCCTAAAGTTAAAAATTTTGTTTGTTATAATGAAATGAAGTGGATAAAAGGATGATTAGAATTTATTTATGATCATTTCCTTTGAATTTTAATTTAAATTTAAAAGAAAAATCAAGTCTTTATTTTCAAGTTTTGATTTTTAAACATGATTGATTCAAAGATGGATTCATGGTCACTTTTGAGTTGCTTTTGAGTATAAAAATGAAACTTTTGATTTAAAGCTTAAATTTTTAAAATGGAAATTAGCTTGAAAGTTGATTTTCAGGTCATATTGAGCTAATTTTTATTTTAAAATCTAGGCTTTGAATTTAAGGATCTCATGTCTTAGAATTTAAGGTCAACTCAAGGAGAGATTAGAGAATCTATTTGAATTAATCTTGGTTTGGGAATCAAAGCTTGGCTTTTAAAAGCTTAATTTTCTTTTAAGTTTATATTCAACTAAGGAATTGGTTTTAATTCATGATAACTTGTGCTTAAGTTCATTCCATGATCTAGACTTGCATTTGAGTTCAATTAAGTGTCTGGAATTTTCAATTTAAGTCACATAAAGACTCAAACTTGTTCCCTTGTTCACCTAGGTCCCTGATTGGCATCCTAATTTATCTTTTGATTTGATTGAGTCCCTTGATCTTGATTTCATTTATCTTTTATTGCAATTTGCTCCTTTATTCATGGTATTAATAATGTGATTGTGCAATTGAACCCATGTTTTGCATATTTTATACTTTTTGCTTTCCTGAATTTTGCTAATCTTTTACTTGATGTGCAGAAATGTCCCCAGTCGGTACAATTCAACCCCTAGGCTTTCTTTTCTTTAAATTATTGGATTATTTAAGTTTTTTGGCTTAATTAAGCCTGGAGATTTGTAATAAGTGGGTAATTTAGTTGCATGCATATCATGTCTATTTATAATTAATTATAACTGTTTGCATTTCATGCCACCACTATAAATTTGGGTTAATAAAGAGGCGTTTTAACTATGACGGGCCAATCTTGGGTAAAGGTGCATGGACACGACCTCTCGAGATTTCGCTCCGAGATTGAATAGTCTTTACGAATATCCCCGAAGGGCCAGGCTAGGTTTGTGAAGATCAATTCAAGTAAACTCCTTTTTATTAATCAGCTAATTAACCGGACTTTGCATTCATCATTTCATACATGCATTAAGTAATGTTTTAGGCTTAAAATTGATAAAAAATGAAAAAATTAGAAAATCAAAGGTGTTTTTCCAAAAATGTTTTCAAACATGTTTTCTTATTCGTTTTTTTCGAAAAACTAAAATGGTAATTCAAGAGGTTTAATGGTAAGCATTTTCCAAAGGAAATTGGTCATAAAAAGATAAACTCTTTGAATTGAAAGTTCAAATTTTGGGATTAAAATTAGCTCAGAAATCGATCAGCAAATTCTTTTTGGATTAATCTTAATTTGAAAAAATCAAATCTTTGATCTAAGGATTTGACTTTTAGATTAAAATTAATACAGAAATAGATTATCGAATCTTTTTGAGCTAATCTTAATTCGAAAATTGAAACTTTGATTTAAGGACGAGTTTTTAAATAATAAGATTTTTTGGCAAGTCAATCGACTAGTTTTCCTTAAAAGTTCAAAATGAAAAAGTTTTGACACTGCATTTTCAAAACTCCTTCTCGGTGCAGAAGATTCGACAAGAAAACAAATAGTGAAAGAGAGCTAAAAGAGGAATCAATCGACGGTCGTTTGATTGTATTCTTCAAGACTCTCGACACCTAAACTCGTTTTAAGAAAAATGATTTTTTTCTTTTCGCTTTATAATCCTTTCCATAATTAAGATAAAAAATAAAAAGCAACCATTTTTATTTGTGACTCATTAGACTTAGTTAGAGTAGAGGTACCGTCACTTGACGGGCATTTGGGGGTGCTAATCCTTCCCCAAATGTAATGGACTCCCGAACCTAGATTTAGGTTGTAAGACCGGATCTTAAGTTTAGTGGGTCCATTGCCGGGCTTTGGATTAAACTAGGCTTAGGAGGTTATCAAGTGGCTAATCGCACCTAGGAAAAAAAGATTAGTGGCGACTCATTTTCACGTCGTTTCGGTAGGGTTCCCCGGACCCGAACGTTTCGACAACTTGGCGACTCCAGCTGAGACTGTTAGAGAGTCAGGCCTCACTTAGTCTAAACAAGATCTAGGGTTAATAAATGGTTGCTTTGTTTTGTTTCGGTTTGTTTGTGTTGCTGCTTTATAGCTGTTGTGCATATATTCTTGTTATCTTCACCCTATTTTGTGTTGTCGCTCTCGTTTTTCTGTTGTGGTTAGTTACTAGGTCTGCCAGGTTTAGTTCTAGGGTACTGTTAAGTCGTTCCTTCGCACACTTCACTTTTTGCATTCATGCATAAGATCGCCTCAGACCCGGGCATACCCTAGTTTGGGAGGTATAATAGCATGTCTTCGTGGGACTCGTTTGTCCCCGTGAAGGTTGTGCGAAAAACCTCCACCCAAGGAAATTCTATTAGCCCAACAATGGATGCTAGTGGAGTTGAATTGGGAACCTTTAGGTGAACCTCCACCCGACCTATACTGGAGCGGCTTCTAGCCTAGGTAGGGCCAAACCTGTGAGGATCAGTGTGTAGGTACACATAAAGAATGTTCCTTACTTTTACCCTTCATCTTTCAAAATGATGATAAAAACTGTAGAACGGGTAAAGTGATTACTCGCCATAGTGAGACTGACCCTCCCCAAAATGGACGCTCGGTCCAATTTTTTTTCAAGAAAAATACTCGTTTTCATGAACAAAGGGGTTGATTTTAAAGCTTCATTGGTTTCAGTTATTCCTGTTATTTCCTTTTTGCTATCTGTACTAACACTACTCTTTTTGTTTTTCTTTCCTGATTTTCTTTGTTTGCCACATCCTTCTCATGCATCCATAGGTTGTCATATAATGTCGGAAACCAGAGGAACAGATTTGATGACAGAAATGGGACCCACACATTCAGGTGTTACTGTTGAGTTATTGGGTACAGACAGTGTGAATCGGGGCTCAGTTCAGTTAGGTACCAGTATGACTACCGAGATGGAGCTCCCGCCCATGGATAGTATGGACACTGGGTAGAATGATTTGAGGGAATTGGTCAAGTTATGGGGAGAATTGCCAGATAAGCCGGGGTTCCAAAGGAAGTATAGATTGATAGGATCTTTGCTCAGAGTGGATGTGGACCATGTGATGCTGAAAGCCATGATTCATCGGTGGGATCCGGCTTACAGGTGTTTTGTATTGAATGAGGTGGACATGACTCCTATTGCAGAGGAGTATAGTGCACTACTCTTTCCCGGAAGACCGATTACTCGCAAGGTCTATTGGAGAAGCTATGACTACCAGCCACACAAGAAGCTGTCAGCCATCATTGGGGAAAAATTTGCAGAAATTAAGAATGAGATAAAGAAGCTGAGTGATAAGACAAGGGCATATCGGCTAGATACCTTCTGGGCAAAGCAAACGAGCATATTAAGGACGAGAGGGGGCACAAGTTAGTGGCACTCCTGATTTACGGATTAGTTCTCTTTCCGTCAGCTCTAGGATATGTGGATGAGGTGTTGGTGGATGTATTCGATCTGAACGAGTTTGGGTTCGAAATTGCACCCGCAATACTGGCAGAAACCATACGGTCTTTGAACTTCTGTAGGCTCCAGGGGAATGGCAGATTTCAGGGGTGTGCACAGTTATTATGCGTTTGGATGAAGAGACACATCCGCACAGTAAAGAGGGTGTTCACTTTAGCATCCATCCCGGGAGGCAACCCTATAATTGAGAACACCAAGATGGAGCTGCAAGAAAAGAGTATGGAAGAGTGGAAAGAATGGTTTGGTTCACTAAAACATCGGATGGTGGATTGGGTGCCGAATTGGATGTCGGTGTCCCAACCTGTTATGTCATGTGGAGGAGAAACTTGGATGTTATTGATGGGACCATTTGGGACAACAACATATGCACCTCTACTAGTTCAGCGACAGTATGGGTCCGAGCAGTTCATACCTCCAGTGCAAGGATTAAACAGTGTTGATATTGAACACATGGGAGAGGAAGCGATTACAAAGGCTCGGTGCTTGGCCAAGAAGTGGAAGGATTCAAAGTGGGAGTATGTATCTGGAAGCAGAAAGTATGAATCCCTCCCATTAGAAGAATACAGGGCTTGGCATAAGGAAAGGGTCGAGAACAGGATTCTGCATCTTCCGAAGAGACTCCCAAATTACAAGTTAGTAGCTGACAATGAAGACGAAATAGTGAGGCTAAAGTATGAAAATCAGAGACTTCGGGAAGAAAAGGTGCTTCGAGAGTTAGAAGAGAAATACAACTCAGAGAGGGATGAATGGGAAAAGAAGCGAAAAAGGATGGAGGAAGATATGGGTGGATTGCGTGAGAAACTAGAGCGGATCTAAAAGAGGAACGCTGAGATTGAGCAAAATAGGAAGATTGGCCAGTCAAGGGACATATTCCGGGAAAAAGCAATTGAACTAAAAAGAAGGGAGGTCGTAGTTGTTGTGGGAAACTCTGAGTATGTTGCACGTGAATAGGAAAACAAGGAAATAGAAAGCAGATATCGAGGCCTTGGAAGAGAATTTGAGGAAGAAAGGGAATTTAGCAATAACTTGGCTTCCTTGGTCCGATGCCAAAATGAAGAAATTAGGGTCCTCAAAGAAAAGGACGCAGAGCTTACTAGCGCTAATCAGAGGATCGCCACCTTGACAGCTGAACTTATAGCAGAAAGAGGAAGGACAGCTGAGCGCGAAGTGTAATCTGTGTTAAGGAATGCCGCCCATGAAGTTTAGGTTCAAAATTTAAATGCTGAGATTATTCGCTTGAGAGATTTGGCGGAAGCACATCAGGCCAATTTCGAAAATCTTGAGTTGAAGTATCTGCTAAACAAAGCTGAGGTGGATGAATTAGAGCGTGCATGGTTCTTCATCCAATATAGGCTCTACAAGTGGGAAGATGGCTATCACGCTCGCATCGATCAGTTGTTAGAGTTACAAGGATATATCCGGGCAGGAGTGACAAAGCCTAAGAAAATCAGGAGCGAGGTTTAGAGGGTCTGCGATCGGAGGATGCTCAGAGGAGCAGGGGAACATGAGATCCTAGAGTGTTTGGAGAAGGTGATCCATCTTTTCGGAGCTTTCATCAATGCCTACAAAGACATATCCTTGAATGAAGATTTCGATAGGCGTAAACGGCAAGAACAGTCAACGAGTGAATTTGATGGTGCATTGGACAAATAGATATTTGGTAGTCACAGAACAATGTCTGGTGATGTAATTAAGTTTGGAAGCTGTGGTGTACTAAACTCTGTTTAATCCAACTACTTTTGTTTCCAATATTATATGGCAACTTTTGCATTGCATCATAGGATACTGGCATCATTTTCATCTCATTGCATTACATGATTCATATTGTCAGTGCAAAGGAATTTTGGTATACCAAGGGGGGCCAGGCAATCAAAGTTCTAGATACGGAAGGCATGCTTTGTAAAGCTTTCCCATGAGGGTGGGGAAATTTTACAAATCATTGACTTTCGGGGCATTCATTCATCCACACGCATTAATAAAAGATTTAATCCTGGTTTCTAATCAAAGGTTTTAATAATAAAGGTACCAAGATAGCTCAGTGTCAGTATTTCACCCGGTCCAAAGCTAGAGCAATGGCAAGACAGCATAGTGAGGAATTGGAAGAGCTAAAGCGAGATAGGGATGAAATGAGGGAACAGTTAAGACGGGCATTGGAAGCAGTGGCCAGGCTAACTACTGCTCGGGAGACTCCAGTAAAAGAGGCAGCGGCTGATGGAAAAGGGGGCAGTTTTAGCGGGAAGATTGATAGCCTTCCAAACAATGGCAAAGCACCTGCTGATACGACCAATGACACGCCACCAGGGTATGTCTATTATCCCACGGCACCCTACTACGCGACAGTTCGAGAGGAGGGTTCGTATGCCTCGTATGAGAATCCAGTGCACTACAATTCAGGGACACTAGTTGCAAGTCAGGACAAATCAATAGGGGGTACTGGGAAGAAGGAAGATAACTCGGCGGATGAGAACAAGCGCATGTTGAGCTGAATTGATGAGAGGCTACGCGGATTAGAAGGCTCGAGCAGCTATTATAGCCTTATCAACCTTGCATATTTGTCTCTGGTGGATACTGTGGTCATACCACCAAAATTCAAGACTCCGGATTTTGAGAAATTCGATGAGACCAAGGATTACCCAAACAATCACTTGAAGAGCTATGCAAGGAAGATGGGTCCCTATGCAACCAATGAAAAACTCATGATCCATTGCTTCTAGGACAGCCTAGCAGGCACAGCTTCTACATGGTATAACCAACTGGATAAGAACCGCATTCGCTCTTAGGATGATCTTGCGAAGACCTTTATCGACCAGTATAAATACTTGGTCGACTTGGCCCCTAATAGGGAGTCTCTGAAAGCTCTAGAAATGAAGCCTACTGAAAGCTACACAAAATATGCCCAGCGCTGGAGAGACATGGCCGCTCAAGTTAGGCCTACGATAGCGGAGTCAGAAATTTCTGGGCTCTTCATTGATGCTCAAAAGTCTATTTTCTATGACAAATTGTTCAGTATGTCAGGAGAGCTATTTGCAAAGATAGTGGTAATAAGGCAAAAGCTGGATAACAGTATTAAGGCGGGGAAGTTCGCAGTCCCGGAAGAAGCTAGAAAGGGATCGTTTGGAAAGAAGAAGAAGGAGATTGGCCAGGTCAGCCAAGTGGGGTATCAGTCTCCAGGATCCTATAGACCTTATTACCCCGCTCCCACTTATAACTATCCTCAGCAGGGTCCGATAAATTATTATCGTCCACCGGCACCAGTGCAATACTCCTACCAGCCAATCAACAGTGTTGGGGGCACACCTTATAGGGCACCACCTCCAAGTCCACAACCTTCGATGCCCATGGCCGCACCACAGCCTGTCGGCCAGGCCATTCCTCAAAGGGCCGCTTTTCGCCCAGCCAGGGAGCCAATTGATCCCATCCCGTACACATACTCTGAGTTACTGCCCCAGTTGGTCCAACAAAATTTAGTTCGACGGGTGTAGTACCAACATGCTATACAACCACCTTATCCAGCATGGTATGATGTGAATGCCTACTGCGATTTTCACTTAGGGGCTCAAGGTCATTCAACGGAAAACTGCTACAGATTAAAACAGGAAGTGCAGGCTCTAGTAAATAGCGGAAGGCTTAGTTTTCCTAAGTCAGGTAGGAAAAGGATTTATTTTCCTATTATTGGGCCGAAATTTAGTAAATAATTATTTTCAATAATAATAATAATCATTATTATTAAGTCATCAATTATGGTCGGATAAAAATTTAAGCTATGACATATGACCTTCAGATTCAGCAAAGACTTAAATTCTTATATGACGACCATCTCTGATTATATGAAGAACACATGATGCCATGTCTAACTTAGATATGTGGCATGTTATTTTATACTTTGACACTTAGTCCCAACCGCCCATACCCTGTATCCAGTGGTTATCGGGTCATGTCAAAAACTAACTTTTGCATATTGTTCAATTAAGGACAAAATGTCGAAGTAGATGGGATTGACAGGGCAAGAGTGGTGCGATTTCAACAATGAACATACCAAAATGATCCTTGACCTCCATTGATCATTCTGGTCAAGTTTCACCTCAATCGGATGCAGTATGAAAAACTTCTTCACAATTTTCAATTAAGGACAATTTGGGGTGATAAGCCAATTTCACTATGTAGGACATGGTGATTTTGACCAAGACTCTTCCTAATGTCATATTAGGTATATCGCACATCCCTGGTGAAATATTGGCTTAATCTGACCTTGTTTATAACTTTTTTGTTGTTTTCAATTAAGGATACATGCTCGGAAAATGTCAAATACAAGCACGACATGGCATCATATGCATGAAGCCATGTTAGTAACGTCATATTATGGTTAAAGGCTAGTCAATTTCGTGCCTTAGCTTTTCTGACCATTTTTGGTAACTTTTGCAAGTCTTTTCAATTAAGGTGAAGTGGCTTTTCCACCCCGGTTTAAGCCATTTTTCTTGATTGATCTTTATTATTTTCGAACCATGAGCTAATAATGATTAAGTTATACTTATTTTCATGGCTTAGTGGTTCATGTTCAAAGTCAGGCACGTTTTGGCTATTTCGTCGTCAGATCAGCTACATCACACAGCAAAAATGAAGCCCGATCACGCGTAAATGCGCCAGACAGGTCAGATATCCAGAAGTCGTATAAAGTTCGTCATGCAACGTACTTTCTCATGGTATGTGGCGTTGGAAGGCTTGTCAAGTCATCTTACTCAATTTCCTGGAAGTTAACATGATCGCATAAGAAGGAAGTGCATCAAGACGACGCAGGAAGGTCGCCGACGTTTATGGACTTGAGGATTTCAAAATTTGAAGAAAATATGTGATAATTATCACATTTTCTTAATGTGTGGCATTCTGGAGCTTCCTGGCACCTTCCTGGGAGATTTTCTTACCAAAAATCAGCAGAATCGCAATCAGAATCGAAATCTGGAAGACTTGGTGACTAAGTAATTTGTTTTGCCTGAAGTAAGAAGCCCAGGCCGCCCTTTTATAAGGAGGATGCCCTTCCCTTGTTTCAACACATCTCAACACATCAAAATACGCTTCAACACGCTAAAACTTGCTCCGTGCAAAAAATCAAGCCCAATGCTTTTTCTCTGAAATTTTCTCTGAAAGTTCTTCATTGTTCATCAAGTTCTTACTTGTTCTTGATATTTTTCATATTTCAATCTTCTCTACTCAATATTTTTCCTTTGTAATCCGTTGCAATGAAATCAAATAACAATCTTTTTGTTATTTTCTTTTCTGTTTTTTGAAAAACTTTTAATCACTTTTGTTCGCAAGCAATCTGGGATCAATGATTTAAATGGTTTGGTGTGACTTTGATCCAAAACCCTCAATTCATCTGATCTCTCCAAATGATCTTTTACTTTCAAGTTTTACAAACAATTTTTGTTATTCTTCTACAAAAATAACCGGCACGCCTCGAACCTTTCTCTTTTCTCAAAGAGATCTAACGTCAAAGACCCTTTTAGGCACACAAAAAAAATTTGGTGCAATAGGATCCTAGTTTGGAAAAGCCATCTAACTTTTTTTAAGGATATATAGAAAATATTAAATTCAGTTGATCCAAATGTTCAATCATAGTTTAACACTCAATTAGATCTTTGGCTGTGATATGACTAGAAATTCAAATTTTACATGGTACTATATAAAATCATATCGGACCATGTAATAATAATGCAATTAATTATAGTCATTTTGAGGTCTAATTCGATGTAAATCGATGTTAATGGGCTTATTTGGTTATGTTAAGAAGTATAGGTGGTTTCTTGCAATGAATAAAAAATCGGACCGGATCGGCCGGTTCAACCGAAATGCTTTTTCTCTGAAATTTTCTCTGAAATTTTCTCTGAAAGTTCTTCATTGTTCATCAAGTTCTTACTTGTTCTTGATATTTTTCATATTTCAATCTTCTCTACTCAAGATTTTTCCTTTGTAATCCGTTGCAATGAAATCAAATAACAATCTTTTTGTTATTTTCTTTCCTGTTTTTTGAAAAACTTTTTATCACTTTTGTTCGCAAGCAATCTGGGATCAATGATTTAAATGATTTGCTGTGACTTTGATCCAAAACCCTCAATTCATCTGATCTCTCCAAATGATCTTTTACTTTCAAGTTTTACAAACAATTTTTGTTATTCTTCTACAAAAATAACCGGCACGCCTCGAACCTTTCTCTTTTCTCAAAGAGATCTAACGTCAAAGACCCTTTTAGGCACACAAGAAAAATTTGGTGCAATAGGATCCTAGTTTGGAAAAGCCATCTAACTTTTTTTAAGGATATATAGAAAATATTAAATTCAGTTGATCCAAATGTTCAATCATAGTTTAACACTCAATTAGATCTTTGGCTGTGATATGACTAGAAATTCAAATTTTACATGGTACTATATAAAATCATATCGGACCATGTAATAATAATGCAATTAATTATAGTCATTTTGAGGTCTAATTCGATGTAAATCGATGTTAATGGGCTTATTTGGTTATGTTAAGAAGTATAGGTGGTTTCTTGCCATGAATAAAAAATCGGACCGGATCGACCGGTTCAATCGGTTGAACCGGAAATCGGCGCCCAGTATAAAATCGCTTGGTCAATGTACTGATGTTGATCCGGTTTGATCGCGGTTAAACTGGTTGGAATCGAACCCAACACGCTTTGTATGAAGACAAAAGAGTTAACCACTTCACCAAAGTGTTATTTTATGATTATTTCATCATATATTATATTTATTTTATACTAAAAATTTGTTTTTTCAAAAAAATTTCTTAAACGGTTTAACCGTCGATTCAACTGGTTGAACCCGGTACAAATGGCCTTACCGATATGAGTGATGGTCCTATGGACTCGAGTCCGTGGGAGTTACCACACAACCGAGGCTAAATCACACGTATGATTATAAATTGATGTGAATTTTAAGTTTACCCAATGTTTAGAAGTCCATATCTACCTATAAAATAAATAAAAAATTTATTTGGAGTTAAACTTCATGTTCAAATCGTATCTAAATTATTAATATCCTTAATTGAACAAAAGAAAATTTTATTTGGTACGAAACTTTATGTTGAACTTCTACCTCAATAAATACAAAATTTTGAAAAATTTCACATTCCAAACTAAAATTCATTTAAAATATTATATGGGTAAACTTAAAATTCACATCAATTTATGATAATACGTGTGATTTAACCTCGGTTGCATGGTAACTCCCACGCCCTCGAGTCCATAGGATCATCACTCTACCGATATGACCTCGGATCCGGTATTTTATTCATTGTTTTCTTGTACCTAAGCCAAGCCATTTTTTCTGAAAAAGAAAATTGAAAAACATTACTGTTCGATCTAGAGTAATAAAATCAAGCGGCTATAAGTTGAGGCAAACGTACACTTTAATTTTAGAAAATAATCCAAAAACCCAAAAGAACAAAAAAAAAAAAAAAAACCCCAAGAAAAAAAACGGAAAAAAAAAAGAAAAGAAAAAGAAAATGAAGAGAAGAGGAGCATTGCTGATTCTTCCTTCCCATCGTAGAAAAACCAAACCCTCCTTTTCCTTCTTCGATATTCTCCGAGTACTTTCATCTTCTTCTTCAACATTTCACTAAACCGCCGCTTTTAAGATCTTTAAACTTAAGATCCAAACAAGGTAACTGATTCTATATTTGTTTTTGAGACGATCAAATCGATTTATATATTTTTTTTGTTTGATTTTTTTTAATCTATTTTCTTTTTGTTTTCAGTCAATCGAAAATGGAGAACTTGGCGCAGTTAGAAGCTTTATGCGAGAGGCTATACAATTCTCAGGACTCGGCGGAGAGAGCTCACGCCGAGAACACTTTGAAATGCTTTTCTGTTAACACTGATTATATTTCGCAATGCCAATACATTCTTGAAAACGCTTTGACTCCATATGCATTGATGCTTGCTAGTTCTAGTCTTTTGAAACAAGTTACTGATCATAGCCTTGCCTTGCCACTTCGTCTCGATATCTGTATGTCAACTATTTTTTTCACTTGCCTTTTCGATGGTTTTGCTTTACATTTTTCTTTTCAGGATTTAATTTATATACTTTTGATGTTATAGGGAGTTATCTTTTTAACTATTTGGCGACGAGAGGACCGAAATTGCAACCATTCGTTACTGCATCTTTGATTCAATTGTTATGTAGGGTGACCAAGTTTGGATGGTTCGATGATGAAAGATTCCGTGACGCGGTTAAAGAGTCCACTAACTTCTTGAGCCAGGTGATTTTGTTGTTTCTTTTTCTATGATGTTTCTGTTAAAAGAAAATGCTTCATTTTGTTATAAATATTCAGTTCTTCTGGAATCATAGAGCAATATAGTAAGAATAACTATAAAACAGCACCTTCTTTAACGTAGCGGAAGGATAGAAAAGGATTCACTCACAAGAAATAGGCTAGATTAGGTTAGATTGAAGGGATAAATAGGGTTTCGCAAAACCTCCATAGTCAAAATTGACTCTCATTCATAATTCTCAAAAAAATAACCTACCGTACAGAATTTCTAAGCAGCCTATTTATACTAAAACTAAAGCTAAAACCCTAACAGAATAATTAACCCCAAAGCCTAACAGCCCATAAAGCCCAATACTAACTAAAATAAGAAAATAAAAGCCTAATACTAACCTAAATAAAAAATAATGACAGAATAATAAAAATAAACTAAGTCTAATGAAAACACGCTGCATCATTCTTGCACGTGTTTAAACTTTAGTCTTTAAAGTACCTACCTCCATTTATGATATGTGTAATTGAGACGTCTTCGGCATTTCTTACTTCCTTCTTGTGCCTGAAATATTAGTTCATATGTTAGATCACTTATCTAACCACTATGGTTTGGTTTCGTGCTTTGGCTAGCTGTCTTGGTAATTTTCTATATCCATTATGCTCTATTGGAGTCAAAATATAAATTTCCATTTTGTTTTGTTGTTGCAAACATCAAAATTTCCCCTTATTAGCAATTTATTAACATCTGATGTAAGTTCTTGTTATGCATTGATGAATCACTTGCTTCTGAAGCTTACATTACTTGCTGTCCTCACTGTTAGTTTCTAAAGTTGGCTGAGGTTTTTTGCCTATTGGCATTTTACTTTACCAGGGAACTTCAGAACATTATGCCATTGGTTTGAAGATACTTAATCAGCTTGTCTCTGAGATGAACCAGGTTAGTTTTCTACTTCTTTATCCTTATACTGCCAAATAATTGATCATCAGAAACTCTGAAATTTGTTTTGTTACTATGTTACTGCACGTGGATTCCTGTGAAAATATACATTTAACCATGTAAATATCTCGCATGGAACATGTTGATGTCCTTTTGTTGGGAGCTAAAAGCTCTGAGCAAGTTCCGTTTGTTGGCTGTTGCTTCTTTAATTTTGTTATGTCTATTGAAATGAAATTCTTATGAGTGAGTTTTCATTTGAAGATATTTTTTTGGTCAAGTCTGAAGTTGTATCAGAAAGTAAGGAACACATATAAACCCTTGAATTAAAACATGTTACAGGAGTTTTTACGATAAAGCAGTCCTAGTTGGCTGTTCATATGCTTCACGAATCTGGTGCTATCTTTTAATTTATTATTGGGTAATGAGGAAGGTCACTGATCTGCACCTAATTGTACGCCACAGTTCATGATGCAATGGTGTAATTAGCTGTTTGTATGATGTGTGAACATGCCTACCATGTTGGGGAACATAGCATTAGAAGTAATCCTATCATAAGCTTAATATTCACAACTCCCTAAATGAATTATAAATGCTGTTACATTTATTCGAAGACACACCCTAGCTAGTGATCAGTAGCCACAATTCATGTTACTATGGCTATATGATAGTATAGATGCCGTTTTGTTTAATGGAGACATGAGAGATGAGACCCTTGCTATAGATATATAGGTTAATAAATTACCCTTTGATCCAGAGCAGGGTACTATTTCGTGTTCTTATTTTCCTTCCTTTCTTTTATTTTCAACTATCCTAATCTATTCATCTACTTGCAATATATTTTTTTCTCACATGCTTGTGTATTTTTTGACACCTTAATTCTCAGCCTAATCCGGGTTTGCCTTCAACACATCATCGAAGGGTAGCCTGTTCCTTCAGGGATCAATCACTTTTTCAAATATTCCAAATATCTTTATCATCCTTGCGTCACCTGAAAAATGATGGTAACATACTAACCTGCTCATGTTTTTCTATTTGGATCCATTCCCCTTCCCTATTCTTATTGTTTTTATTACTTTTTCATGCGATTTTTTGGTGATTATATGAAATATGCAGTTGCAAGTCGATTGCAAGAGCTGGCACTTTCTCTTGCACTTAAATGCTTATCCTTTGATTTTGTTGGGACATCAATTGATGAAAGTTCAGAAGAATTTGGTACTGTTCAGGTATCAAGTAAACATTTTCTTAACTGTGTACTTCTTGTTCTTTTAGTTGCTTGAAAGTTTATTAGGACAATATTTGTAAATAACGAAGTATATGGTGGTACCATACAGATTCCATCATCTTGGAGGCCAGTATTGGAGGATTCTTCAACACTTCAGATCTTTTTTGACTACTATTCCATTACTAAAGCTCCTCTGTCGAAAGAGGTTAGTTTATACTGTTTTATTGTTTGCGTTGCTTTTTAGCAAATGTTTTTCTTAATTGTTAGAAGCATTTATGCATGGGTTAAACTTTGAATTAACATATAGTTTAGAAGGTTCTGTATGGCTTGTGAATATATATAGGTATTTTGCTTCATTTTTCTATAGGATTTCTTGTTATTCGGGTTTGGTGGTTTTTTTAGTTCTGTTTCTGCATGGCTTATGAATATATACAGGCATGGTTTTGTTTGGATTATGATAATATAACTGTTTTGGTGGTATTCATGTTGATTTTCTTAAGTAGTAGATATGGTAATGTAACTGAGGGTTGGTTTTGCCTAAGTCCCTAAGGGAAAGGGTCAACTTTATCTAATATATGTGGATAGTAAAGGTTAGGACACCGGGGTCAACAAAGTGGAAAACTTATTGAGGTGGTGCTGGAGCCCTTGGAAATGCAGTAAAAGTTGAAGATTTAACTATAATAAATAAATGTACCCAAAAAAAAGGAACTAATAAAGTTATAAAATATATATGTGGGGCTGAATTGCTGTAGTTCTTCATTATGTGGCAGAATTTCAAGATTTAAGTAAAACATTATGTTGTAAGGTAGGAGTGAGAATCCTTCAAAATGCAGCAAAACATAAAGATCATAGTATTATAACTTAGTATATATCTCTGGCCAAAAAAAAAAAACCCTTAAACATAAAGATATAGTATTAACTTAGTATATATCTCTGGCCAAATAAAAACCTTAGTGTATGTCATATTGAGGCAGCAGAAGCTTGAACAAGCTTCTTTTCCAATTTGAAATATATATATCTTTGTTTTTTTTTTAATGTTTATTTTTGATAGTGTCAGACCATGTAGGAAGGAAACGTAGTGCAAATAGCGCAAAAGAATTTACTTGCCCATTGCTGTATTTGGACTTGTAGTTCACGATGTTAATAATTTTTGTAGAATGACAAGTTCTTAAGGTTGATATGTGTTGTGAGGTTGTGGATCTTTTAAAAAATGAATGCACTCAATGTGCATTTTGTATTACAAGTTAGAGATGAATTTGAGTACATGGTGGTTATGACGGATTAATTTTATGCTTAAAACAAGTAATTTAGTCAGAACATAGGTTGTTTTCGTTCCCAAATACCATACATTCAAAATGGTGGAAATGACAAGTCAACTGGCGAGGGATGACTTAGGGTGCAACTTTGGTTCAAGGAGAGAAAACTTTAGGGAGGTCAAATTTGAACCAGGGACTTATTTAAAGCATTTAAAGGGACTCCCTTGCCAAGTAACTGGATTCCTAGAAAGGGTTTGCAAGATTAGTTTCCCTTATGCAGGAGGTCGCTGGTGTTTTGAATTTTTCTCTAGAATAAATGAGAATAACAAAAATTCTGACTATTCATAAATTTTGGACAAAATCTTTTGTATGAGCATATATTTAATTTTGAGTCAGTGATTGCAATTATTTCTTGTTGCATGTTGTAATTAAGTTGAGTGTATGATTCTAAATCAAAACTTGTTTTTTCTTAACCTGTAAATTCAATTTATCTCTTTTTCCGAATTGGATTTTCCTAGCTGATTACTCAGGCTTGATCTACGCAAATTTATATACTTATGAATAACGCTTTTATAGGCACTGGAATGCTTGGTCAGACTAGCATCTGTAAGACGTTCTTTGTTTGCAAATGATGCAACCCGTTCGAAGTTTTTGGCGCATCTAATGACAGGAACCAAAGAAATTCTCCAATCAGGACAAGGTATAACTGTCTTGTATGCTATTCCTATTACATTTTTAAACTTTTGTTTGTCTCAATGATACTTGAACATGAAGTATAGTGCTTTTCTTCTTAATTGATTCTTATTTCTGTACTGTTTTATGTGGTTCATTGATTTGTTTCTCTGTTCAT
>AWUE01020119.1:0-15477 GCA_001974825.2 Corchorus olitorius | reverse complement strand
GTGTGTGTATATATATATATATATAATATATATATATAATTAATTTGTTTCTCTGTTCATTTGCTCCTGGATAAGTGTATATTTATATATATTAATTTGTTTCTCTGTTCATTTGCTCCTGGATAAGTGTATATATATATATATATATATGTTCCTCAAGTTATGTTATGGTATATGGAGAAATTAAGAGATGCCTGCATTTATTTTTCCAGCATACTATGTGGCTATTGGGGTTTATTTGAAGGGAAAGTACTTCCATAGGCATAGCTTTTACAGACATGCTTATAGAAGCGTTTGTACTGCTTTGCTATTGTCTCTTAAAGGAACTTTTGGAACTTTTATTTTTATGTGTCACATCTGGATGGATGAAATGTTTCTTTGAAAACCTGAGTTATTGATCCCTCACTTAGTTGTTTGTGTACACCAATTCGGAAAGGTACTTACGTGATGAAATTTTAGTAATCACGTTTTACGTTGGCTAATTTTAAAGTGCTTCATGGAAATTCAATCAATAATGGTTAACTGAAGATATTACCTCCAAAGCGAATATCTTTATCTTGGATCTAGGTACTTGATATGTTGATTTTTAGAAGTTTATACCAATAGCAACATTTAAGCTCTCCTGTCCTTTGAAATTGAACTGGGTTCTCACCCACAGCTTTGACTTTATTTCATATTTGTCTCCCACTGTCATTTACTTAAAAGTCTTTTTTGGACTGGTTACCAGGTCTTGCTGATCATGATAATTACCATGAGTACTGTCGCCTTCTTGGACGTTTTAGGGTGAATTATCAGGTAATTTTATTGGTTTTATATCTTTGGTTTCCCTTTTTCATGTTGGCTATTGCTATTAATCTCTAAGCTTTGTGTATAATGTCATGTTTGTCTTTGTAGCTTATGTATGTCTGACAATTGCTAGTTATCATGTTGCTTTGTATGTTTTGATTAATTGTACTTATATTTGTTTTCTTAGCTCTGTGGCTTAATTATTTAATCCCAAGAAATCTCAAAGAGCCTATTTGGTACTGGCTGTAACTTCTGTAGGAAGTGCTGTGATGGTAAACTTGCTTTAAAAGTGTAGCGAACAAAATCTAAGATGGTCTTTGGCAAACTTAATGGAGAACCATTGTAGGATATAGTACATTATTTGATAGTACTTTGTTTGGTTTCATTAAATAATAAAATAATCACTCAATTTAAGTAAGCCAAGTCATAAGTTCTACATTGAAAAATTAAAATATAAAAACGTTAGAACCTTCTTTTTAGTTGGAAATAGAAAAACACAGACCAAATGAAAACACAAAGAAATCAAGTGAAGAAATTAAAACAAATGTAAAAGATGAATGTGAAATATAATGTTCTCTTTGTAAATTTTTGAAGTATTGAAGGGTAAAGTGAGAATTGAAATATCCCATTATATATTTGTCACTACATGTCAGTACTTTTTGAAAAAACTTTGATCTTTGGCTTTTTCGAAAAGCGCAAATGGACTTCCCACGTAAGTTAAAAGTTTAAATATTTGAGAGCGAAACACTTTATTTTTACTAGTAGAAAAGCTCTTCAATAAGTTGGGCCAAGCACCCTCTTGATGGCATGGTCATTAGAGATTATATTTTTCAGTTTATATGGCCGGTGATGTAGTTTAAGTGTAGAATGTTTTGAAGCTAACTAACTTAATTGACAATCATGTGGTAAATAGTTGAATAAAAATCCTCTTATTTTACTTTACAATTGGTTAATTCATTTGTTGTAAGCACTCAATTATATTTCTTGTTGATTTGTGAAGGCTAATGGATAATAAAAGTTCTGGAAGTGGATGCTAAAAGTCACTTTAATTAATAGTCTGAAACCAATTCATTTGATCTCCTTGAGATTTCTGGTTTGGTTCTATGGAAGTCCAAATATGCCTCCACGTGGTAGCCTTCATGCGTGGTATTTGGCACTAAAAGCACACGATGGCTGCTATTTGCAGCGTAGTTGCCGAAGTTGTAAATAGTCTTTGTTTTATGGGTGATATTTTGATATATGAATTATTGAATACATTGCTATATTGTGTAATTTGTTTATCTTTCTTTATTTTTGAAAAAAAAAATTGTTTATCTTTTGGGTTCTATTTCTGCCATATGTTTATGTTAGCTGGTTTTATCACCTTAGTTGCGATGCTGGCGGATCAAATGTTTATTTTATTTTTTCATTACTAACATTTGTAAATGATTTTGATACCTTGCATTGCAATTACATGGAGTTACTCATAACTGCTCGTATTTACACTATTATTAAAATTGTGTCACAGTTGTCAGAGCTAGTGAATGTGGAGGGCTACAGTGATTGGATACGGTTGGTGGCTGAGTTTACATTGCAGTCTCTGCAATCCTGGCAGGTTGATTGATGTTTATGACGTTAAATGTTCAGGAAAATATTATGTATTCTTATATATAGCTTAATGAGGGCTGCAACAAATGTGTAAAGTAAAGCCTTAAAAAGTTTTATTGTGTTCTTTAAAGCTTTCTGCAAAAAAAAGCTTAATAAGTTTATGCTATCTTACCAGTGGGCCAGTAGCAGCGTATACTACTTATTAGGGCTATGGTCCAGATTGGTGTCATCCGTACCATATCTCAAGGGTGATGCTCCAAGCTTGCTGGATGAGTTTGTTCCCAAGATCACCGAGAGTTTTCTCACATCAAGATTCAACTCTGTGCAGGTATCTTGTCACTTTCCCATCCTTTAGGATTTACTGATATGACTTGAATATGATATATATACCTTCTTTTTTTTTCTGTATTCTATAGGCTGGATATCCTGATGATCTTTCTGAGAACCCATTGGATAATGTTGAACTGCTTCAGGATCAGCTAGATTGCTTTCCTTACCTTTGCAGATTCCAGGTTTAATAGCTACTTCTTCCTGTTAGTTCCATTTGTTTGAAGATGGTACTGAGTATTCTATATCTATAACTATCTTGGATATGCATGTCTTACTTCTTTAAAAAGTCTTTATACAGATGTCATAAATTAGGATTCATGAAATTTTTTTGTTCTATGAGTTTTTTATTTTATTTTTTACTAACCATTAAGATTAGTGTCCTGGAAAAAATTACATCTCAATGCGAGAGAAGAAAAGTAATTAATGGGCATTTATTACTTCTTACAAAGCCTATTTCGGTCAACTATGATATGGAAAATGAGAAGGGACTGATACCTTTAATGCCTGTTCTTAAGTGTGCCTCATAATACTTTGCCATAAGTCTGAAAATTTTTGTTGCTTCCTGATTTCTTTATTTCCTTGAGTTGCAGTATGAAAGCAGTGGTTTGTATATAATCAATATGATGGAGCCAATTCTGCAGTCATACACGGTATGGTCATTTATGGGTGAGGCCTCATTTTGGATTTGGCATATTGATAAATATTTACACTTAACGTGTCAATCTTAGCTTCTTTTTCCCCCTTTTCCTTTTAATTTACTTTTGCAGGAAAGAGCACGTTTGCAGACCTGTGATAAAAATGAGCTCTCTATCATTGAAGCTAAACTTACTTGGATTGTTCATATTATTGCTGCCATTCTCAAAATAAAACAATGTACTGGTTGTAGGTAAGAAACTATTTCCATTTTATTTTAGTTTGTTAACTTTAAAACTGAAGTATTCCAATTGTTTGACCCAAAACCTAAAATGTCACAAGCAATTCAAAATTTAGCAGTCGGTAACAGTAACTATACTTCCAAGAAACAATAATGATTACATTCTCTTAGAATGGGCATTTGATTTATCAAATTGACTTAGCAGTGCCACATGTTAACATGAAGGCCCTGTTTCATCTTATGTGCCATTTTTCATAATGAAAAAATGAAAAATGAAAAGATTAGCCTATAGTAACTGAAACATGTAGTTTTCATTTTAATTAAAACTGTACAGTAATTGTATTTAGCTCATTGAAGACTGTCAGAAAACTTGATAGCACCTACTTAAAGAAGGAAATGAGAATAAAAGCATCTATTCCTGGTGGTTATTTAATTAGTGGATTAATAGAAAAAAGTTTTGAACTTGATTCCCTCAAACCTACTTATCAGAGAACTCTATTGTCGGTGGCATAACTCTTGAATATGCTCCAAAACTAGATGAAGGTTGTGGATCTTGTATCCTCTTTCAGGTTATTGATAACTGGTTTTACCACTCCTTTTTGGTGCATCTTATCTTGGCTATACAAAGGAGTGGTTTAGGGTATGCAAAGGAGTGGGCACGCAGTTTACAGAGTATATAAAAAAAATTTAAAAAAAAAAAAGAAGATTAGAGGGCCTGTGGTTTGAGGGCATTATGGTGAGAGTGATTACATTTAAGAGAAATTCAATATGCGGAGAGAAATTGTACTTGTTAGCATAGAAAGAAAAAACTCGAAAACAAATAAGGAAAATTAATCAAAAAGAAAGAAAATGCAAACCGAGGAACATGGGAACATGTCAGATTGTTGATATGGCACATTTAACATATGAGATATGAATAAACTGAATGATTAATTTGTCCTTTTTGAAATATTTTGGTCACTTGATTGTTAAGTATTAAATTATACAGATCTTTTAGTCATAGGGTTTAAACGTTTGTGGGTGGCATAATCAGTTTCCCAAACTTTATTTTATTGGCCTACATTGGAGTTATCGATCAACTTTTTACATTTCTTTCATGCAGCATGGAGTCACAAGAAGTGCTTGATGCAGAACTCTCTGCTCGTGTTCTGCAGTTAATAAATGTCACGGATAGTGGATTACACAGCCAGGTACACCAGGATTAGCACTCAGCTTAGATATACATATATATCTAATTACATGTAAAAGTAGTGGCATGATTTGACATTGAAGTCCTATTGTTCTTGACTATGGTTGTTGGACTTGTTGAAAGGCGATCACCTTTTTGACTCAAGGATTTAGGATCTATGTTTGAAACAGTGAAAAAGCCAAGGCATGTATTTGGCATCCCAACAACCTTGTTGGCAACAAAGAGGATCTCTAAATCGTTAATACCATAGTGGGTAATAATAGCAAACACTGAAGTACCTCAATGAGGGAGAGGTGTACAAAAAGAAAAGCTGAAACAGGTAGGAAGAAAGCAGCAAGTTTCGCATTGAGGATGATAACAGTGAGAAAGAGCTGGTTTTCCTGCGTGTTTTAAAAGGGTTTGACATGATACCTGGGCACTGGCCCAATAATAAAAAATAAATATCTGGATTTTGGAACATCATCCTATAATAATAATGAAGGGTCTGATTTGTTATACCTTTTTCGTTTCAGTTTGCTGTTATGGATTTAATGAAAGTGAGCTAAGAATACTCTTTGCTTTTAGTTTTCGAAATCTATGGGCCTTGGAGAAATAAATTGGAGTAGTTTCACATGGCTAAACTAGCTTTCCAAATTCTCCACTCGAGAATAAGCTGACTTTGTGGTGTGGTCTGCAGGAGCATCGTAGAATCCTCCTAGCTGAGTGGTAATATCAATGATAGAGCTTTCTTTTATCGAGGAAGAATGTTACTAATTTTATCTTAAGAAAGGAGGTGAAGGCACCTCTGACATGGTCGGCATCAAACTGTTTGGTTTCATACTTGGTCTAAATATGATTTCTGTAGTTTGAGGAGGTTTAGGTTGATTTGTTTTATGAATGGTAGTGGTATGATTGCGATTGTTACCTCTGGTCGATGTCTTCATTGACATAGCAAAATTTTCTTTGCATCACTGTTGTTTTGGGTTATTAGCTGGAATTTTAAATTTTGAAACTTATATGCTAGAAGTTCTAGAGCTGAGTATCTGTTGATTTATAGCCTCGGTATGTCATCATTGTGGCATCTTGGATCACTGATTCCTATGGTAAAGGGAAGGATGTTTATCATCCTATGGAATAGGATTATAGTATGACTTACTCTTCATCTTTGCACTCATCAAACATCAAATAGGATTATATTATCAAACCCCACTTTCTTATTTTATCTATCCTCTTCTTTATCCACTGCACCAAATGGCACCCTTGTGCCTTCCATACTAAACTTGCAAGACTATTGCCTACTATTTAAGATCTGCTTATTTCATCTATACATTCTCTTTGTCTATTATTTTCCATTGATAATGTTCACAATTACCCACCTGTAAAGGGAATACCCTTTAGACATGGTGAAGATGTTCCGGCCTTCTCTTGTTTTGCTTTGAAGCATTATTATTAAGGTGGAATTGATCCATTATTTGGCATTTGGCAGAGGTATGGCGAGTTAAGTAAACAAAGACTCGATCGAGCAATTCTTACCTTCTTTCAGCATTTTCGCAAGTCTTATGTTGGTGATCAAGCAATGCATTCATCGAAGGTAAAACTATTTTTGTTTTTTGTTCTTTGTAAATTTTAGTGGTTTGTATATTAGTTGAGCCTTTCACTTTCTGTTACAGCAGTTATATGCACGTTTATCTGAGCTGCTTGGACTTCATGATCACCTATTACTATTAAATGTGATTGTTGCAAAGATAGCTACAAATCTGAAGTGCTACACCGAGGTGAGTGTTTATCTTTACTTCATCTTGTTATATGATGCTGTTGGTCCATATTTTAGTTTAATTTGCCATTATTTCAGAGTGAGGAAGTCATTGATCACACACTAAGTTTGTTTTTGGAGCTGGCATCTGGGTAAGCTTTTCTAAGTTTTTGTCTAATAGAATTGAAGCTGTTTGAGTTCCCAATAAAGTAATTTGCTTGTTTGACTTCCATAATTTTGGCAGATTCATGACTGGAAAGTTGCTTCTCAAGCTGGACGTTGTTAAATTTATAATTGCAAATCATACCGTAATTCCACTCACAACATAATTCTTTTGTCCAAGTACTCTTGTTTGAATTATATGAATTTCTCATTAATGAAATTACTTCTTGAAACTTTACTTCAGAGAGAGCATTTTCCTTTTCTAGAAGAATATAGATGCTCCCGCAGCAGGACAACTTTCTATTACACCATTGGTTGGTTGATATTCATGGAGGACAGCCCTGTGAAATTCAAGTCTTCGATGGAACCACTTTTGCAAGTATGCTCTCTCTCTCTCACGAAGTGACATGTTGAGTAATGTCTTTACATTATGCTGATTGGTACATTAACCTTTGTCAAAATAAACATTGTTATTATTAACTTAAAATATAGTATTCAATGTGCATAAAAGCCAGTTTTCTGTTTTGATGGTTTTCTAACTGACATTGCTATATTGTTGTATCTTTTCATTTTGAATGTTTTGTTTTGCTTCAGGTCTTTCTCAGCCTTGAGTCAACATCCGATTCAGTATTTCGTACTGATGGGGTCAAGTATGCTTTAATTGGATTGATGAGGGATCTTAGAGGTATTGCAATGGCCACAAACAGGTTCGTAATATTGCAATATGTGAATTCTTTTAAATGTAAAGAATTCCTCAAATAACATGTTTGTGATTTCTTGAATCCCTTCAGTCGTAGAACATATGGTCTACTTTTTGATTGGCTATATCCTGCACACTTGCCACTTATCTTGAAAGGCATTACTCACTGGACTGACACACCAGAGGTACATTTTTAACTCTTGTTACAGCAAAAGGGTCTCAACTTAGCAAGTCTTGTTTACACATTTAAACATTTGGACAGAAAATCCTTGAATCCAAGTTGATGTTGTTGGGTTTCTTTTTTTTTTTTCTTTCTATTTTTTAAATAAGTTTCCATATTTAATTTTTAGCATATGTGTTGGATTCTTTAGATGATTTTGCTCTAAATTTAGTGAGTTGATTTTGTAAATGACTTAAACTATCTTTACTACTCTCAGAGTCTGCCGGTTTTTTCTCAGCTGCTGTTACTCTTGATTTTTATTTGTTGTAGTCTCATTTTGTTCTTCTATTCAGCACTCTATGGATATCTTGTTCTAATCTTTTTGTCCGATAATTGAAAATGTTCAAAGTTGGGCTTGTTCTCTGGCCATCAAAATAATCTTTCCACTCTTTTTTTATGAGCATTACTTACGATAGGAAGCATCGGTATGTGTTGTGCATTTAACGTCATTCTATAACACAGAAAACTATTTTTGTATCTTTCTTGTATATAAAAAATCTTTTTGTAACACTCCAAAAACTACTTTTGCATCTTTCTGGTATAATCTGGTGGTTATTGTTGCACCATTCTCTCACCTTATGGTTGACTGGAAGATATTTTGATCTAGGATTAAATTGTATCTCTCTGAGTTTATTATTGTTGCATATATAGCCATTTAAACGTTAAATTTTATGCGGTGCATTTGTTACATTTGTATTGGCTAGTGAACCTTAATCCTGGGTATATAATTGTTTGATTTAACTGCAGGTTACCACCCCATTATTAAAATTCATGGCTGAGTTTGTCTTGAACAAAGCACAACGCTTAACTTTTGACTCATCCTCTCCTAATGGGATTCTTCTTTTCCGTGAAGTCAGTAAACTACTTGTAGCATATGGCTCAAGGATTTTATCTCTGCCTAATCCTGCTGATATATATGCCTTCAAGTACAAGGGAATATGGATTTCACTTACTATTCTGGCAAGAGGTAAGAATATGAACCTGCTGCTGTGTTATATGTTATTTTTGTTAATATTTCTTCATTCATTTTTTAAATAAGACGCCAAGGTGGCAAATCCTGTACAAAGCTAAATTTTCAGACCTATAAGATCAATACAGTCTAAGGCACTTTTCAGTTTTGGGTTTTAATTGGATCGCTGAGACAGTAACTACTGTTCTATATTTGCTATGCACATCTTTCATTAGTTTAGTATTTGTTTTATAGCTAAAGGAATCCACTCTCTTTTTATACAGATGTTCAGTAGTATACATGTTTAAATGATATGATGAACTAACATTTTAAGAAGTTTTCTTGTGTTGAGCTCTCCACGAGCTCAGCACCCTGGATCCCGTAGCACATAAAATTTAATTGAGCAGGCTCCTGGTAAGAAAATCAGGGCTGAGGAAATGTTTTGCTATGCCTAGACATTTGAAGTTTTAGTCCAGCTTAAATATATCATACTAATATTTGCATACATATAATAAAATTGTCTCAGTACTTACATATACATCCAACATATCTCACTGCTGCCTTCATCTCTCTACTAAGCATATGCACCAGCCTCCAAACTTTCTCTTCCTCAAAATTCATAATTCCCCCCACCACCTTTCCAATATTAAACTATATGGAATCAAGCGTTGCTCTATTACTCCTATTTTTTTTTAAGTTTCTGTTTTACTTGTTGAAGTTTGATTTTTGTAGATTTTATTTCCTTTCAGAGCTGAAAGTCAGTTCCCTTTGATCTTTTTTAAACTCTTTAATTCGTTCTATATGATGCCAGTGAGATTGGTATTACAACTAGCTGATACAAACATTTAGTAAATAAGTCATTAAGTAACTCCCAAAATAATTTGGTAGTTTAGGTGTAAAGTTTGCTTTTATCGATTTTCTTTAATAACTTCAAAGTATTTGTTTACTATATACCAACATCAAAATTTTATTTTAATTCAGTAGTTTATTTTGACCTTCTCCTCTCTGGTGCCATCAAAATTGGATGTGTTCCTTATTGTGCTTTATTGAAGGTTTCACGATTATAACTTAACGTATCCTTGTTTACCAATTGGCAGCTCTTGCTGGAAACTATGTCAACTTTGGTGTATTTGAACTCTATGGTGATAGAGCACTCTCTGACGCACTTGACATTGCTCTAAAGTTGACATTGTCGATTCCTTTGGCCGATATATTGGCCTTTCGAAAGGTACACAAGATTTTTTTACTGCTACTTCATTTGTGTTTCCACCACAAATTTCTTTTATGATTCTAATGTTGAAAGTGTCTGTCTAATCTGTTGTAATGTACTCAGGAATCTGTGTCTTTAAGGACTTTAAAATTGCGCAATCACTACTTGAGAAGTCAAATATTTTTTATATTTTGATTCACTAAGAATAACGATTTAGAAAAAATCTTGACAAAGATAATTTTGCTGATTGACTTGGTTTCTTTTTACAATTTTGTCGATTCTCTTATGGGAAAGAATTATATGCACAAGCATTTGTGTTAGTGTTGGCGGCAACTAATCACAAAAATTCACTTAGAAGCAAAGAATATGTGTAAAGGGAGGATAGCCCAAATTTTCGTCATTGTTAAGCCAAAAGTATGATGTAATTTTCAGAACAACTAATGTGCTACCATCACTTTCAGAGTCTACCTCCTTTTTACTTTTTCTCCTGAAAAAATTTCTTTTGGCCCCTCACCTTTTGCTCTAATTTGTTACTTTGTTTATTCAATCTTTTCACATCTTCTGTTTTGTCTATGTCAATCCTCTCTACTATTCATTTCCTAATCAATTATTCAAAGAAAAACCACTTAAAATTAAAAATAAAAATTGAAAGTCAACAATGAAGACCTAAATGTTAGTCAGGGCTACCAGATCAGACAAGCACCACCTGATGCATGATTAGCGCTTCTAGAAATAAGCACCAATTATGTTTATGTTTGTGTGATGTCAACTATAATGTTTTGTTATGTAATGTCTTATATTATTTTACTATAATGAATGGGAATATCATCTTGCTTGCTTACTTTTTTTGCAGCTAACAAGGGCTTATTTCTCCTTCTTGGAGGTTCTGTTCAACAGCCACATTAATTTTATATTAAATTTGGATGCGGCAACCTTTATGCATATTGTGGGTTCCCTTGAATCTGGTCTTAAAGGCCTGGATACAAATATCTCATCACAGGTTTTTATCTTGCTCTGAATTGTATTGATCTTGACCTATTCTTATTTTGTTGCTACAATTGTTTATCTTTATATTTCAAGCCATTTTGCGATCAGATAACTTTTTCATAAATGTTTTCATGTCTAATATCCCTGCATACCATCCTAGTTTAGCCCAAAATTTCATATGTAAATATAATTTTTTAGCCCAAAATATTGTATACACATATATATGCTTCAATCTCAGAGCCTGAACATTTCTTTTCAGTGTGCATCTGCGGTTGATAATTTGGCAGCTTTCTACTTTAACAACATCACCATGGGAGAGGCACCCACTTCGCCTTCTTCTGTGAAACTTGCCCAGCATATTGCTGACTGTCCTAGTTTGTTTCCACAGGTGAGTGATGCACTTTTTTATATATTATTTTCCATTGTTATTACTTGTACTTGTGTTCAGTTGGCCATGCAACCTGTGTGTTTTAGGATTCTCCTCTCTGTTCATGCACTCGTACATCTTATACTATGGTGCATAACATTACACAACTTAAAATCTAAGAACTCTCTAGACTATTAGTCAAATGCTATCATTTAATTTTGTTTTATAACATGATGAATTTTCCTTCAGTTTTCTTGTTCATGTTTTATTTCAACAAGGATGTTCATGATATCAACTTGATGTTTCACTTAAATTTGTTTCCACTGCTATAAACATTGTCATACCAATCTACACCATCATTTTCACGAGAATTGATTTTTCAAAGTTGACTATAGATTCAAATATAAAAATGTGGGACACCCTAAACAAACCCAAAACTGCAAGAAGGATGTAATTGAATCAAATTTCTACTGTTATTAAAGTGAATGAAATGAAAATATATTGTTATCAGGTGTTTCATTATGTGTGTTCGCAAAATGCTTAGAAGAATTAAAGTCTTGCAAGTTGCAATCAAGAAAAGACGAAAGCAAAATGGGATTTGAGTCACCGGATGAACATTTCTTTGAGAATTTACCTAATGCTTATGGACTTTACATAAGATAACTTTAAATTTATAATGCTTATGCGTTGTGCAGTGCGCTGTTAAAAGCATAATTTTGATGTGGAATTTCCTGAGGCAGAGAAATGTACATGTTTGTTCTGGTAGTCTACATATAAATATATAAGTTCAAAAATGCCTTTCTTCATGCGCTTAGATTGTACTTCACATGCCTAATTGTGGTATTTAAATCAGTAATGTTGGTAACTTGTAAATGCAGTACAGCAATAACAGACTTCCCCTTTCAATATTATATGTTTAGATTTATATTTGATGTGAACTTACCTGCTAAAAGTCATCTGGAACATGTGTAATTAGTCATGATATTGTAAAATGATAATAAGTTTGATCAAATTAGGAGATTAACTTCTACTTACATAGCACATAATGTCAGCCATCAATAATATTTGAGAATTATACTTGGAAGACTGACATTTGAAGACTGTTTTAACTTAGGTATTAATTCCGTCTTGAGGTTTGCACCATTAGTATATGCGATAGATATGAGAATCAACGTGCTTTTCTTTAGACGTATGTTGCTGAATGTCTTGAATCAGATTTGATTATTTCTTCCCTTAACTTCCATTTCTGGGACAACTCCAATTACTTTCTGTTCATTTATTACAGATATTGAAGACCCTATTTGAGATAGTCTTATTTGAGGATTGTGGCAACCAATGGAGTCTTAGCAGGCCTATGTTAAGCTTAATTCTTATCAGTGAGCAGGTGATGATTTGCAGATTCTTTTCCTACACTCTCTGCTTAATTTCTTTTGATTTTAGTTCCCAGAAATGAATAAAGTTTGTCACTATTATATAATCATTGAATATTGTCACAAAATTGTACAGTGAGATCGGGAAGGAAACGTGAATGTTATTTAATATCACCCACATACCTGGTCTTGTCTGTAAAATCTTAATATTATTATTTTGATTAATAAGGATAGAAAATATTGCTATAGATAGTGTTTATATAAGCTGACCAGTTAGAGAACTAGTTTGGCCAGTATGATTGTGCAGTCCAATCTAAAGGATGTCATCATATATTATTATACATCTTATGCCGTAACAGCTAAAATTCTGATCCACTTCATGGTCCTTCTCTAAGCTTATTCTAGATGTTCTCTACGCATCCTGTACTGGATTATAATATCAAGCATGGATTAGCTTTCTATTTTGCCTTAACTGTTATGTGCTTGCTGACACTAGGAAACAATGAGTCTCAATAGAATTTCAAGTTAATCCTTTCTTAATGAACTTTTAGAAGCTTAATGCTCATGCGAGCCTTCTTCTATATTTAGCTGACTAATGTGTTATTGCTCTGCAGATATATGCTGATCTGAAAGCTCAAATTTTGGCTTCTCAGGTGAGGTTTTTTGAACATTATAATTCTAATGTGTTTTTGTGTTTATGCATGTAATAACACACTTCATGATTTAACAGAATTCCAAAGATAGATTTACCGGTGTAGCATTGAATGATCTTTATATTTTATAAATTATTGCTGATCTGAATACAAGGCATTTTCTGTTTTCACGTAGTTGTTACAATAGTTTCATGTGTTAACAGAAGTTTATATCTAGGGTTATTTCATTAACGTTAGATCAGCTTAACGCTGATTCAATGCACAGTATTACACGAAGTCATATTCTTTAATCGTTAAAGCTGCCATATGGAAGAACATATTGACATTTTAGGGCTGATGTTTAGTTGCTAAATCTTCTGCAACCTGCCAATTATATTGTTTAGTCACCTTTAGAAAAACTCTATTTGTAAGTATTATAGTTAAAGCAATATGATTCCCTCGACATCATTTTCTTATGATTTAAAATATAATTTGATGGATAGGTTCTACATTAGGTAGCATCTGAACTTTAAGGCATTATTAGGACTGTCTCAGGATCGAAGTTGATCCATTTCATCACCTTAATTGGCTTTTATTTCTTTTTTCATCTGGCGTCCATAATATTTTACATGCATATATCTATGCAGCCTGTGGATCAACATCAAAGGCTCTCTGTCTGTTTTGACAAGCTTATGGCAGATGTTACTCGAAGTTTAGAATCAAAGAACAGAGACAAGTTCACCCAGAATTTAACAGTTTTCAGACATGAATTTCGTGTCAAATAATGTGCATTAACTTCATTTTGAGCAAAATATATATTGTGCAAAAGATGTTCATCTGGCGAAACTCTTGGTCAGTCACCAAAGGATAGTTTGAAAGTAGTGGGAAGCCAAGCATAGCATCTTTTGGCTGCTGCAGTGTGTTGGTTTTTTGTTGCATGAACTAAAAAGCAGACATTTTGAGAGAAAATGATGGGAAAGTGAAACGGTTATGGTGGTATTGTATAGTTTCCTTATGCCAGAAGCGTTTTGGAATATTAGCAAGGAAAGGATCGCTGAGGTGCATTTGCATAAAAAAAAAAAAGCAAAAAAGCATGTAGCAAGTCAACATATGGAATGACGATTTCGCATCTAGTACATCTATTCTTTTAAATGATAGAATGTAAATCATTTCATTGGGGTTTAGTTTCTGCTTCAGAAATGGGTCATGTTTGTGAGAGCCAAAGAAAAAAGAAAAAGAGGTGAGGATATGATAATAACTCTTAGTAATAGTGAGAAGTTAATGTTTTTGTACATTAACATCCTCCATATTCTTTTGTACTTGTTGATAGCATAAAGAAGAAAAGGAAATTCAGTCATTTTGGAAGTGTTTTTTTCTTCTCAGATTCTGTTTTCTGTTCCGTTTCTTGTTAGATTCCGTCGAAAACCTATTTTTCATGTATCTCTTTGCTTGATATATCTGCAACATGATAATTATTATCAAAATTATTATTATGCTTCACTATTGGAATGAGAACAAAGCCAATTATTATTATGCTTCACTATTGGAATGAGAACAAAGCCAATTATTATTATGCTTCACTATTCAGGCTTCTATTTGATTAACCGATTTTTGTAATTTTTTTTTCCCTGTGATATTTGAGTGTATTAAAATTTTAGAGTATATGCTTAAGAAAGAGGTCTTGCGTGGCGTCTCTCTCATTATTATTTACCAATATTATTGTTGTTATTATTCTTAATTAATTTATTGCTAATTTTTATTGCGGGGTGAAGTGAACCCTAACAGTGTATTTGGATAATTTATTTGGATAATTTTTTTGGAGGATCAGTAACAGTGTGTTTGGATAAACTTTTTGAGGGATCAGTATAGGACAGCATAGGATGGGAAATAAGGGTTTTTTAAAGGAAAGGAAGGGAATGATCAATCCTTGTTTGGATTGTTTAAAATATAAAAAGTAAGGAACATGAGGGATCACCTAACATTTAATAAATAAAAATTTGGTTGGTTCTTGTTGGTACTCCAAATTGGAGTACCAAAAAAGGTGGACTTATAAGGATCAAGAAGGACCAAAATTGATCCTCCAAAACCCACGGACCAAATCTAATTTCCAATCCAAACATGGGTCACTAACTAAAAGGACCTCCCATCCCGTCCCGTCCCTTACTGGTCCCTCAATCCAAACACACTGTAAAGGCCAGGAAAGGATGGGAAAGGAAGGACTCTTTAAGGAAAGGATGGGAAGGACCAATTTCTGTTTGGATTGGATAAAATTGATGAGGGAATGGAAGGGAAGAACCATCTAACATTCCTTGTTTGGATTCACTATCTAAAGGAAAGGACGGACCATATTTAAAAAAAAAAAANAAAAAAAAAATAAAAATT
>AWUE01020118.1:0-12746 GCA_001974825.2 Corchorus olitorius | reverse complement strand
AAATAAAAAAAAAAAAAAAAAAAATTTCTCTCTCCGCTGGTACTCCAAATGGAGTACCAAGGAAATTGGAAATATAAGGATCAAGAAGGACCAAAATTGGTCCTCCAAAACCCATGGACCAAATCTAATATCCAATCCAAACATGGGTTATTAATCAAAAAGACCTCTCGTCCCGTCCTATCCCATCCCGTCCCTTATTGGTCCCTCAATACAAACACACTGTAAATGTAAATGGTTTTTGGTTATCTGAACCGAGATACGAGCCATGGGGCATACATATAGTGTTCTACGAATTTTGATGAAGCTCGGGTTATAAGACCTGTAAATTGTGGGGTTGAGATCATGTTAGATCTCATTTATTTATTTGTTTCATTTCTAAATTATAAGTTTTTTTTTTACCCATCAGACATCCGATATGATCCCGAATCTTAGACCTGTTTAAGCTGCAATAAACCATTTACCACTTATCCAACCCCTTAGTCTTATATAAGTATATTTGAACTCAGCATTATGATTTATGATGCTCACCACTTTGTTATCTCAATCAACTATGATTTTATTTAAAGATAATATAATAGTATTATACCTAAAATTTAAATAAGTAAAATACTTTTATGAAAGTCATATTTAATCTAATGATTTTTTATTACTTACGAGGTAATCTTGCTCGATTCAGATTAGGATAAACCTTTTCCAACAATAATTTTAATTTTTTTGGCTTAATTTTCCTTTTAATAATTTTTTATTCCCTAGTAAGGGGGAAAGTGAAAAAGAAAAACCCTCTTCAATCTTCATTGCTTGCCTTTGGACTGGAAGACCCGACCCGGCCTAAATATTTGATTGTTGAGCTGAGTTTTATCATAAACCCTCTCGTCTTTTCTTCTGGTCGCGCCTCCCTCCTTCAGGCCTCTGGTTTGTTTCTTCAATCCCTCCGTTCATCTTTTAATACTTTTCTAATTAAAAACGTGTGGTTTCCTTCTCTCTGTCTGTTAAGAGTTAGAATTAAATTTGTCAATTCCTTACTCATTTAAATTGTTTTTATTTGTTGCTGATGAACCAAAAGCTATTTTTTTTTTAATTTTGGCTTCAGTTTCATTCTTCAACAGGCTCTTATGCTTTAGGAGAAAAAACGCATTCATATAATGAGACCATTTATGAATTCCTTTCATCATCGGCCGCAGCAGGTACCTTTTTCTGTCTTTTTTTTCTCTTGTACTTCATTTGTTTATTGAACTTGGAATCCAAAATTGATTCTGTTTAAACAGCAGGGTTTTCAGGTGGAAAACCAAAACAATAATAACATGTTGATGATGCAACCTCAAATGGGTACTTTTAATCCTCAACTTGCAATGCCTTTGAGTAATAATTCCAGTGTTAATGTGATGCCTTTGCTTAATAATGTTGGTTTCATGAATGGAACCAACCAGCTTCATCCCACACAAAATAACCATCTTGGTATCCCTCAATTCGGTCCCATCTTGCCAAACATGAACAGTGTTCCCATGTTCCAACAACTTCAAAATGGCCAGTTTAATAACCCTTTGCAGAACCCAAATCAACCCAATTGGTTGAATTTGCCTCAACAAGTTAATCAAAACAATTTGGGAGGGCAGCAGCACCAGCAGCAACTATTTTTGCAGAATCAGTTGCAGAATATGGGCCAACTTTTGAATTCTCAAATTCCTAATCTGTCTCAGTTTGTTTCTGCTCTGCAAACAATGGGATGCCTCAATCCTACCGCCGTTCCAAATCCGCAGTTTGGTTTTATGCAGCAAAACCAGATGCAGCAGCAAGCTAGCCAGAGTCTGCAAAATTTAGGAGATGTCAATGCATTGAATCCATCATCTTCTACAGCAGCTTCACAAGGACTAGGAGACTCATCTTTTGGAAGGCCAATGGTACCTATTTTTTCCCTCTTGCTGTTTTAACCGTGTGATACCAGCTAAATAGTCCAATTGCTGTTTACGTCACTCTAAAACTGGTTCAACAAAGTAAGTTGTTTGATGATTGAGAATAATTTAAACCAAGTTGTATAGGATTGCCATTGGACACAACCGGCTTTGAAATTAATCATTGTTTCTTTTTATCTAATATGTAGAAGGAAGTATAAGTTGTTCTGCTATGACTTTTCGTAATCAGCAAAGATGACTTGCTAAACGGAGATATTCTTTGTTTGAGGGCCTTTTTCTTATTAGGTTTTGTTCTATTTTTTACCAAACACATTTTTCTAAAGCTGCTGTGCTGTCATTTTTATTGTTGTTAATATGAAGGTTCCCTTTAATTTTAGGCATGAATCGTTTACTTGATTTATAGTTTGGAATGTCCCATTCCACAATATTTGTGGTGTGTATTCATTTGTTTTGGTGGCTGCAATTAATATAAGTCTTTCAAATTCTTTGTATAGGGCGACTCTTGTAAAAATGGTCAGAGTTTGAATCATATTCCTGGCAGAAATGTGGCAAGGGATTCAAAATGGGGGTGTGTGTACTCTTAAATATCTTTTTGCTTCTAACTTTTTGTTTCTAACTTTACAAAGGACTTCAATCGGGTCTGATGGGCCGAAATTTTAATTATCGTAGGTTTCAGAAGTCTAAGTTTCAGCACTCGCGGTTTCATCAAGCGGATAATGCAAAGAGAAAGTTTGCATCTTCAAATGGACATAAGAAAAAAGGTTGACCTTTTCATGAGTGCTTAACTTCTAATTTTGCATTTTCTTTTTTTCGTTTTTCATGATTAGAGATTTAAGTGTATGATTTGGTTTGTCTATAGATGCTTTCCTTATGCCTTCCTCACCCTGGAAGAATTCCTGTGCCCTTAATTGATCGTTAGTATATTTGTTAGCGTATGCTAACTCTCATAGGAGGTTTGAGGTGTAGCATAAAAGGCTATATATTTTTGTAATAAAGCATAAAAGTGTGAACTATAAGATGGGGGAAAAAAACAACAAAAATAGGTGTTATTGGACATTACTCCAAGAATGTGGTTGTCACACCATCTTTGCATCTTTCATTTAAACTTAATTAGTTAGAACTTAACTTAGAATTATTGAATTTAGTACACTTTAAAAATTTTAGTCATGTGATTGTGAGAAATCAGAGTTCAGTGAAAAGAAAGAAACAGGTATGTCAATGACTGATATTCAAGAAAGAGGATAGAACATGGAAGGTGGAGAGTGATTGATGGAGTTTACTTTTGATCTTTATCCTAATGTTTCAAGATGATAAATAGGTCAATATTCAAAGAATAAGTTTGGTATTAAGAAATTTTTTTATAAATAAGTGTAGAAGAAGGTTATTTAAACATCAACAAATCAAGATCCTAAGCAGCCGTGGGATGGGGTTTAGATGACTGAGGTATGAGATAGGTAGGGCTAAAGTAAATGCCGTTGTGAATCTCAAAATCTCAAATTCTTGCCTATTGATTGGAGATTAGAAAAAGAACTGCAAAGATGAAATGGGAAATGTAGGTAATATTTATTTATATGATTGTTCTGGCTCCTTGAGAAACTATCCAAATATTTTCCTTGCATAACTGTGCATCTTGATCACTACAACTTCAAAATGATATTGGTTTCCTTTTGGCTTAAATTACTAATTGCTAAATTCTTTGTTTCACTGAAATCATTTCTAATTTCTCCTCACGTCTTCATTAAAATAACAGGGCAGGATAATGTGAGGGCAGCAAAATTTCATCATTCTGAATCGGAAAACCCAAATAAGGAAAAGAGAAGGTAGCTTCTGCTTGCTCCTACCCATTTACCAATTTCTTGCTGAACAGATGTTGGGAAAACTCTTATCGAGTTTATGCTAGAAATGGTGTTTGCCTGATTATATGTTAAGGTAGCATGACGCATTTTACTTAGTTTAAACTGCCTCTCTAATGATGGGTGCTACACCTAAGATGGCGGGTAGCCTGATATTAGACTGCTCTTGTTTTGCTTTTTTTGATGCATTTTATATCCAAGTGATTAATAATTTTCTCTGGCATTCCTTGTTTTATCACCGAATAAATTATGGTGCCTTCTTTCCATGGGGTTGGGCATTCTGGAAAGGCTCTTTGTACTTTCCAGTCTAAACATTACTAAGACACCAAATGAAAGTATGTTTTGGTCTTTTCTTTTGAATTTTAAGGAAGTGTGTACGTTAATCTTCTTCAATAGTGTATGCACTATAGAACAGCGGTAACAATGGAGTAGTTACATGAATCACATATAAGAAATTAAACTGTAGGATTGCTCTGAGTGGAGATGGATTGCATTCAGTTTCAAATAATGGGCTTTATATGGTTAATTCAGAAATTGATACCTTGAATATTTATGCTGGTGGTTATGGTGGGGATGTTTTCTATTCATTCATGTTAAAAACCAATGGCTTGTGCAAACTTACCCTCAGTTGGCTTCTGTTTGATTAGGTGCTTATTTTCTTACTGAGTGATGCAATAATCGATCATGTTTAAATTATGAATAGTAGGCCTAATTAAAATCAGATAATCTAGGGCCCTGTCCAGTCTTCATTTACTCTGAACAATGAGAAACGCATCCAACATTTTTGCACAAAAATTGGCAAAGGAATGTTCCTACTCATTACTTTTATTGTTTTCATACAGTATAGATGCCGGAATTTTAAAGTTTCACTGCTTATGAGAGTTTTTAACTGTGTGAATTTGGTTGTTTGCTGGGGTATGGAAAATCTATAAAAATAAATAAATAATAAGGCTAATCAAATTCATGATTGTGAGTTCTTGTGAGTTTACTATCTGTCTGCTATGAAGTGTCAAATTGGAGCTGTCATTTAATTATTATTTGACGTTAGATTTTGGTTTTGATGAGTTTTGACCAAGCGTATTTTTCAATTCATTCACCATCACCATCTCTGTTGTAAACAGTCTTATTAATTCTGGTATTCTGGTAATAAAGTTGTACTACATAGCAATAGCATAAACTAAATTCAGCCAGCTATCAGTTTTGTCGATATCCTGATATAATTTGCCATACTCTCTATCTCTCTCAGATTTATCTTTCTTACTTTTCTTTGGTTTAACCTCTCCACAATTCCTTCCTAAACAAACAGAACTCTTGCAATGACCTATACGGAGCAAGAAATACGACAGTGGCGTGAAGAACGTAAGAAATACTATCCAACAAAAGCCAACATAAAGAAGGTTGGATTAAGCCGCTAAATGCTCTTTTATTTTATATATATCTGAAATATGTGTCATAATCAATCAACTTTCCTGGTTGCAGAAACTAAGTGGGAAAGTAGCAGATTCTGAGGTTGCAAAATTACGTAGTGAGGTACATATCTTAATACTTCCTGATCTATTAAGAACTTGTGACTATTACATATAGTTGAGCATAAGACCTAGCTCATCATAAAAGGAGCAATCTGATCCATAACTGTGTGATGCTTTCCACCTAGATTCGTGTTTGATATCCCTTCCTAAGCATAGATGTATAGTATTAAAATTATATAGGTGCTAGAAAATTGGTGCTCTTTTAGGACTTGGCTTGTTTGACAGTGTCAAAACATCAAAGGGGGCAAAAAAAGCTAATTTTTGTTTTAGTATGTAAACTTGTTTCAAATAAACAGGCAATTGGTGACTATAGTTACTGGAAGGTTGAATGATGCTTCATCATCATTGATCTCTATATATTTGATAACTTGTTATCTTTAATATATCAAAACATTCGTTGCAGCAACTCAAGGACATTTTGGCAAAGCAAGCTCAATTAGGAGTTGAAGTTGCAGAAATCCCTTCACACTATCTGTTAGGTTCAGAGAAAAAGGTGAATGGAAGGGGTGAGAGCAATGGCCCATCAACAAAGAGGGGGAGATTTGAGAAGCATGATAAAGGAGGGAAATCTGAAAAGAGAGACCGTTTTTCCAGGAAAAGAAGATCAACCAACGAGGAATCTTGTGAAGGCCCTTCTTCAAGCAAGAGGAGCCCAACCCTTTTGCAGAAACTTCTTGGTGCTGATATAAGGAAAGATAAAAGCCGTTTGTTGCAAGTTTTCAGATTCATGGTTATAAATTCTTTCTTTAAGGATTGGCCTGAGAAGCCCTTGAAATATCCAGTGGTGGTTGTTAGAGATGGTCTGTGTGACAGTGAGATAGTTCAAGGGAATCCCTTGCTTGTTGGCAATGAGGATATTGAAGCCTGCAACAAGTCAATGATCCAAAGTATTGGTGATGGTGATATTGATCATCATAAGAATAAAGATGGTAATGCCGGCAATGAGGATATTGAAGCCTGCAACAAGTCAATGATCCAAAGTATTGGTGATGGTGATATTGATCATCATAAAAACAACAGTGGCAATGATGTTGATACTGTGAATGAGGAAAAAGACGATGCTAATGGTGATGAAGATAACTACGATAAACATAACCAAGTAGCTTTATGTCTGGGGGATAAAGCTGATATCGGAGAAGAAATTGTGCAGAACGAGGAAGAAGAGGGGGAAATCATTGACTAAGATCTCGTATGATGTCTCTCCCTCCTTCGAAGAAGCTCCTTTGTATCCTATTTGTCCATGTCGTATATTGTGTATAATATAATTTTGAGCAACTATGCTGGAGAATGTCTCTTTTGGTAAATACTAAGGGTTTCTTGAAATTTAAACTGCATCTTAGTTATATATGGCTTTCTGTCTTTTTTTTTTTGTTTTGGTTCGAAATATAAGAACTTTTCATCTTACCATCCATGTGAGAGAGGTGGCGGGTGGGTGGATATCTAAACCAAGATCCTTGTTCTGCAGTTTTTGAGGTTACCAAAGAGGCAAAGATTTCAAAAGAGTTCAAAAAAAAAGCATCCAAAGAGAAAGAGTAAGAATTTAGAAATGCAATGTAGAGAAAGAGCTTCCATATATTTCCTTTCCTATTCATAGTTACCTTCAAAGTTTCATGTATCTTACAAAGGCTAAATAATCAATTTAGGACTAAATCTATGTCATAATATGCAAATAAGGACCAAGAAAAAGATTTAAAAAAAATAACTTGGGGTATTTTTCTTTGAGTAATTATTTGATGCAAATTTTTGACAAGGTTGATCTATTTTTTGAATTAATTAAATTTTAAATATTTCAATCTAGTTCTTAGGGGACACATGTCAATCTTGTAGACCCGCACGTACAGTTTGCTAGACTCCACTGACAGTGTATTGAATAATTTTTCTTTTTCTTATTCCAAGAAATAATTCATGAATTCTTTTTGGTTCACTAGTTGGGCTGGGTGGTCTCGGGCCCAATTTTTTAAAAACTTTTTTTTTATATAATTCTCTAATAAAGCTTAACATTAAATTTCAAGTTTAATTTTTACTATTTTTTTATATTTATAAGTTAATCTTCGAGTCGGGTCGATTTCACTATGGGATAAATCTCTCCCAACAATGATTTTTCCATTGACAAAACTCAAACTTGACTTTGTTAAAAGGGAATAAGAATTGAACCACTTAAACCAACCACTTAAAAAAAAAAATAAAAAACATTTTTACTGCCTTAGGCCCTGTTTGGTGTAGCGGTGAGATTGACAATGGTGAGATTAAAAACAGTGGTGGCGGTTAAACCGTAAATGTAATGGTGAGATTGAAATAGTTTTGGTGAGTGTAAAAGAAAATTTTGTTCGGCAAAAAACAGTGGTGAGTTGAGATAAGAAATGAAAATGACAATTAAGGATATAATTTAAATTATATAAATAAATTATTTTAGCATATATATTTCATCTAAAATTATATAAAATAACACATTATTATCATTGCAAAAAAATAATACATTATTTTTATAATATAAGAATATTTTTAAACGAAAATAAGATTTTTAAAAATTGATATAAATATTCTGCCAAAAAATTGAAAGTATATATATAATGTTTTTGGCAGAAAAAAATGCTAGTAAGCAAATAAATAAAGGAAAAGCAAGAAAAAGATAGACCATTTTGATAGTAATTAACAAACGATACTTTAAAATAACGTTTATAAAAAAACAAAAACGTGTAAAATTTTTGTATCATAAGAAAGTAAAAATGTAAGGGTAATAGTGGGAGAAACTTTTCAACGCAGCTTTCAATTTTAGGCTGGAACTATTTTACCCAGCCCCCGATTAGTGCTTTGACTAGTGGTGCAGCGCAATTAGAGTCTCCAAAACGTGCTGCTATATACTTGCCGAACAACATTAGAGCGGTGCAAATGTTACAAACGTGAGAAAACGCACCGAAATGGTGCTGCCGAACAAGGCCTTAGACTACACATGTCTAAGGGTCGGGTTACCTGTCCAAACCCGAAGACCCGTTCAAAACTTGGACGGGTTTGGACAAACATATAAGACCCAGTATCAGGCTTAAAACAAAGAAGAAGGTCCGTTTAAAAAAAATAGTCCAGATTTTGATGTTTTAGGTCAAGCTCGGTCTAGCCTGAATTATATATTAATATTATAAGTTATTTTATTATATATATTTATTTATAACTAGTCCTCATCTTCACGTGCGTTGCACATGACCCAATATGTTTAAATTAAATGAAAATTAAAATCTTAAGCATATTACTAATTTTACGTGCAACCAAATATGTTTAAATTAAATAAAAATTAAAATCTTAAGCATGCTACTAATTTTGTCGTAAAGAATCCTATTATTAGAGCTGGCAAAATTTGACCGGAGAGCGGCTACCCGATCCAACCTTCTGAAACCAAACTTGATCCAACCTTATTTGAGAAAAAAAAATCCGCCCAATCTTAAACCAAAATTATCCGAATCTTCAATGATCCGAACCTGAAACGACCAGGACCCAAAATTACTGAGCCCGATCAAACCCGAGAGATTAACCCGAAATTACCCGAATTGGAATTAATTATATTTAAATGACCCGAACCCGAAAAGAGCCGAACTCGAAAATCTGAAGCTCAAACCCAAAATTATCCGAATGACCCGACACCAAAAAAAACTTAAACCAGAATTGACCCGACATTTGAGTGATCCAAACCTAACCCAATCTGAAACCGAAAATTAACCAAACTCGTATAACTCAAAACTGACCGAACCAAAATTCAACCCAACCTGCCCATTTGTATATACATAGGGTTTAACTATCAAAAGAACAAAAGAAATTATTCCACAGAAAGAAAAATATTAACAAAGTAAAATAGCAAATCTAAATGCACTTTATAGCATAAATATAATTGAAATTAATTATAAGTCAAATAAAATAATTGTTAGAGAGGGAAATAATAAACTATAATCACAATACATTAATGATCACATAGAAACAGATCAATCACAAATTAACCTTTTAAATTAAATTAGTAAAAATAAAATAATTATAAAAATATTTAATTTAATTAAATGAAAATAGAGTTTTTAGTAGAATAAAACTGTATATTAAAATTTTTTAATATATCCAAGTTCTTAATGAAAATTAGTAAAATGGTAAAAATAAAGTAATTATAAAGATATTAGATTTAATTAAATAAAAACATAGTTTTTAGTATAATAAAACTATATAATAATTTAAGTAATGACATTTAAGAAATATATTCAAAAAATAAAGGTATAATTGGCGATTCAAAAGTTTTACAAGAGAACGTACTTTATAATATAGGATTAGTTTTCACCTCCATGTGCGGTGCACGTGACCAATCGTGTTTAAATTAAAAGAAAATTAAAATAATAATTGAAATTAATTATAAGTAAAACTATCAAAATCTGATCCAACCTCGATAATCCGTCCAACCCGACCGAACCCGATTTGACCAAAGAAATTAAACGACCCGAACCTGTCCTATCTAGACCCGACAAACCCGTAGCCCGAATGACCCGAGAGAAGTTAACCTGGATGACCCAAGAATATAATAAACTAAAATTATGTTTTATTCAATAAAATACTCGTTGTTATAATTTTAACCATTTCAAATAAATTTAAGAATTAAAAATTTAAAAATTCAAGGCTGACCCAATTGATCTGAGTCATAAACCCGAAAATTCAAAACCCGAATGACCCAAAACCCGAGTAACTTGAGACCAAAAGCTGAACCCGCTTGACCCTAAATCTAGCAGACCTGAATGACCTGAACCTAGATGAGGCGAAACCCGAATGATCCGAGAAAATTACCTCACTCATATGACCTGGATCAAGATGAATACGACCCGAAACCCGTCCAACCCACCCAATCGACTCCTCTAACTTTTTTTTTTTGTGTCAACTCCTCTAACTTTATAAGTGAAAGGAAATAATTGCATGTTACTTTTCTTTTTATTTATAAAAAGTTTAAATTCTTGTTATACACTCCAATACATTAAACTATCAACGGACACTCTAAAATTGGAAAAGATCAATCACAATAATTAAATTTTGAATAAATTTTTAAATTAATTAGTTTAAAAAATTATGAATAATTAATGATTAGGTAAATTATTTTAACTTTTAAACTTGATAATAAGACTTTTATTAGCTTATTTATATTATAATTTTTTTGTTCAAATTAGTTTATATTATAATTCAAATGGGTACAGACAAAAAAAAATGTCTCCAATTTTTTAAAATTAAAATGGTAAATCAAAATATTTATAAAAATATTGAATTTAATTAAATATAAAAATAGAGTTTTTAGTAGAATAATTGTAAAAGTTTATTTCTAAAAAAAACTGTAAAATTTAAACAATGTCATTTAAGAAATATATTTTAAAAATTCTAATATATCTAAGTTTTTTTTTAATTAAATTAATAAAATGATAAAAATAAAATAGGTATAAGGATATTAGATTTAATTAAATAAAAATAGAGTTTTTAGTTTTTTTTTTGCCAAAAAATAGAGTTTTTAGTTGAGTAAAACTATAAAAGTATATTTAAAAAATTCTAATATATATAAGTTATTTTAATTAAAATAGTTAAATGGTAGTAAAAATTAAATAGTTATAAGGATATTAGATTTAGTTAAATAAAAATAGAGTTTTTAATTGAGTAAAACTATAAAAGTCTAAACAATGACATTTAAGAAATATATTCGAAAAATAAGGGTATAATAGGCGATTCAAAAGTTTTACAGGTGAACGTACTTTTTAGTATACTAGTTTTAACTTTCACGTGCGTTGCACGTGGCCCAATATATTTAAATTAAATATTCTTACGAAATTTTGATATACTATAAAATTTTGATAACCTCCCTATAGACCATACACTATATTCAGTTTCATACCCGTTTAACAATCGTTTTAAGCAATCCTCAAACATAATAATGAAAATAACGAAGAAACTAACTTACTCTTTTCTATCTTTTTTTTTTAAAGATCCAATCCGTTTTATTCTTATAGTATGCTTATTAGTTATCTAATTATAAAACATATTATAGATAAATTGAATAATCATATTTATTATCATCGTTAATAATTTGAATAAATAGTTAGGAATATAATAATATACGGAAAAAATAATATATAGTGAAAAATTGGATTGGCTCATAATATAATAATATATATATAACATAAAGTCTAATTTGTTCTATATTTTATATGAGATTTTGCCTTATTTTGATAGTCGTATGTGTCTTTTTACCCCTATATTTCTCATATATGCTATTTTAGCCCCATTTGTAGCTATGTTTTAGGAAGATGAAGATTTAAAGCCATCTTGGATCAATTTGGAGAAACTATTGATTTTGTTTCATTTCGGCCCAGCAGACCCATTAGACCTGTTTGAGTCCATGAAGCCCAAATTGCAAGTCAAATGTCTTGAAGTCTAAATCTGATATTTTTAGATCCAATTCGTTAATATGGAAGCCCAAAGAAGGAGTTCAAGTCCAATCAGTAAATTATGATGCAGTAATGATTGAATCCTGATGTAGTATTGTTAAATTTTATTCAAATGAAGACTTCACAAGAGCAGGTTTGGAAGAAAATTCATAACTTTTGATCCAGGGCTCAGAAAAATGCAAATGAGTTACCGTTTGAAAGAGGATTACAAGATCTACAACTTTTATGTTTACCTCGAGACCTAATTCTGCCGTTCTGATGGATGATTTTGCCCTTAAAATTTCTGGACAAAATTTATTTTCTCTTAAACCGACTTGGACAATTTTTTGGAAGAAAATTCAGATGATAAAAATGATGTGGAGCATTCCTATTGGCCACGTTGGACTCTAATTAATGAGGATAATCTAAATTTCCATTATTTTAATAATAGAATAATTAAAATAATTTTTAATAATGACAATTTAGAAATATTTTTTTATAAAAAAAGGGTACAATCGGAAAACATAAAGTTTCCCCTTATTCGTACTTTTATATATACTAGTTTTAGCTTTCACGTGCGTTGCACGTGGCCCAACATGTTTAAATTTAATATTTTTATGAAATTTGATAATCACTATAAAATTTTGATAATTACACTATAAAGTTTTTATGACGATACTATAGAATTTCGAGAACCTCCATATGAAATTTTGTTACCTTCCCTATAAAATTTTGTTACACTCCGGATCATAAAAATTTTAATAACCACCTAATGAAATTTTGATGACCACCCATGAAATTTTGATAATCACTCAATGAAATGTGAAGCGCACATTATGATATTTTGATAACCTTCCGATAAAATATTGGTAATCACATTATGAAATTTTGATAGCCATACCATAAAATTGTGATGCCTCACTATGAAATTTTTATAAACCTCCCTATAAAATTTTGATAACCTCCATTTGAAATTTTGATAACCTCATAAAATTTTGAAAACCACCTCATGAAATTTTGATAACCATCTTA
>AWUE01020115.1:0-28392 GCA_001974825.2 Corchorus olitorius | reverse complement strand
ATCTGATTATTATATATATATATATATATATATATACTATATATAAAAGTACGAGTTTTGTAAAACTTTTGAATCGACTATTATACCCTTATTTTTCTAATTGAATCGACCATTATATCCTTATTTTTCAAACATATTTCTTAAATGCCATTACTTAACTATTATAGTTTTATTCTACTAAAAACTCTATTTTTATTCAATTAAATTTAATATCTTTATAATTACTTTATTTTTACCATTTTACATTTTTTTTTCAAAATATACAGTTTTATTCTACTAAAAACTCTATTTTCATTTAATTAAATTCAATATTTTATAATTATTTTATTTTTACCATTTTAATTTAAAAATTTATTATGATTGACATCTTACTATTTGATAGTTTATAATAATGTATTATGATTTAAAATTTATTATTTCCCTAATGTGCAATTACTTTATTTGACTTATAATCAATTTTTTTGCTTGATAAAAACTTGCTGTATAATTACAAAAATCTAACATTCTTATAACTATATCATTTTTACCATTTCACTATTTTAATTAAAAAAACTTAGATGTATTAGAAAATTTTAAATATACTTTTATAGTTTTACTCAACTAAAAACTCTATTTTTATTTAATTAAATCTAATATCGTTATAACTATTTTGTTGTTATTATTTTACTATTTTAATTAAAAAACTTAGATATATTAGAATTTTTAAAATATATTCTTTTACAATTTTTTTAGAAATAAACTTTTACAGTTATTCTACTAAAAACTCTATTTTTATTCGATTAAATTGAATATTTTTAATAAATATTTTATTTTTACAATTTTACTTTTAAAATATTGGAGATTTTTTTTTTGTAGTTATGGATCCATTTCAATTATTATATAAACTAATAAAAGTATTATTATCAAGTTTAAAAGTTAAAATAAGTTGGCTAATCATTAACTATTCAAATTTTTTAACAAATTAAGTTAAAAATTTATTTAAAATCTAATTATTGTGATTGACTTTGTTTTTCTATTTTTGTAGTGTGTATTAGTAGTTTAAATCTGGTTCTAAGTCAAATGAGTTAGGTAATTTTCTCGAGTCATTCGGGTTTCGGCTCATCTAGGTTCAGGTCTACTATGTCTTGGGTCAGGCGGATTCGAGTTTTGACCTCGGGTCATTCAGGTTTTGGATTTTTCGGGTCTAGATTCAGGTCAATTGGATCAACCTTGAATTTTTTAGCTACTGGTGAAGTTTAGCAAACTGCATATACGGGTTTGTCGTGTCTGAATATGACGGGTTTGGGTCATTTACTTTTTTGGTCAAATCGGGTTATGTCAAATTGGACGAGTTATCGGGTTCGGATCAGATTTTGACAGCTCTACATATATATAATTAATTTCAATTATTATTTTAATTTTCATTTAATTTAAACACGAGTATCACGTGCAATGCACGTGGAAGTGGAGACTAGTTAAATATAAAAGAGGCTTGTGCGGGATTTGGTCATGAACACAAAACTATAGATTCCGCTTTTTTTTTTTTTTTTTTTTTTTTTTTTTTTTAAATTTTCGGCCGAATCATAAACCCAAGTCTAAGAAGCTATGTGTGTGTCTGTCTGAACTTTTCTTCTGGTCGCGCCTCCCTCCTTCAGGCCTCTGGTTTGTTTCTTCAATCCCTCCTTTTCGGTTCATCTTTTTTTAATTAAAAACGTGTGGTTTCCTTGTCTCTATCTGTTAAGAGTTAGAATTAAATTGTCAATTCCTTACACTTTAAATTGTTTTTATTTGTTCCTGATGAACCAAAACCTAGTTTTTTTTAATGAAGGCTTCAATTTCGGTCTTCAATAGGCTCTTATTCTTTAGGAGAAATAACCCATTCAGATATACTTGTACTAAGAATTTAGCATCAATTTCTTCATCTGCTTTAGAACCCCAACATTTTATCACTCAACAACCCTCTGAAGAATGTTGTACCATGAGTTTGATCAAATCAATACTCTTGAAACGCGGTTGGAATGTGAATTCTGAGAATTTAGGCAGCATTGATATGACTGAATCCAATGTGATTAGGATTTTGACTGATTTATTTGAGGAGAGTTTGGATGCTGAGCTTGCTTTGTACTTTTTCAAGTTGTCTGAATGTTGCATTGGATCATTGCACTCAGTTAAGTCAGTTTGTAAAATGATACATATATTAGTTTCTGGGAACATGAATCATAGGGCGGTTGATTTTATCTTTCACCTAGTGAGATTTAGCAATAGCAAAGAAGTTTCAAAGGATTTATTGTTAGAACTCTTTTATGAGACACATAGTGATAGAATGGTTTTAGAAACTATATGTAGCATGCTTGTTGATTGTTATATTAAGGAAAAAGAGGTTACTTCGGCTTTAGAATTAACATGTCAAATGAAGAGTTTTAACATGATTCCATCAATTAGGGTGTGTAATTCGCTTCTGAAGGCATTATTAGGATTGAATAAATTGGATTTGGCTTGGGAATTTCTGGACCAAATGCTGAAGCAAGGGATTGGTTTAAATGTTTCAATTTTTAGTTTGTTTATTGACAAGTATTGTAGTAAAGGCCACCTTTTAAGTGCCTGGACATTTCTCATGGAAATGAAAAACTATGGGATTAAACCAGACGTTGTTGCATATACAATCATTATTGACTCCCTCTGCAAGGTGTCTTGTTTAGGAGAAGCAACTTCTATTCTGTTCAAAATAACTACATTGGGTATCTCTCCAGATTCTGTTTTACTTAGCTCTGTAGTTGAGGGTTACTGTAAAGCAGGAAAAGCAAAGGAAGCACTGAAAGTTATGAACTTCTTTAATTTTAAACCAAATATTTTTGTATACAACAGCTTTATCTCAAAGTTGTGTTCAGAAGGTGACATGATAAAAGCTTCTCTGATTTTTGAAGAGATGTTTGAGTCGGGCTTGCTTCCAGATTGTGTTAGTTTTACTACTATGATTGGAGGCCATTGTAAGGATCAGGACATCAATAGAGCTTTTCAATATTTTGGGAGAATGTTGAAATGTGGAATTGAACCATCTGTGACAACATACACATTGCTCATTGATGCTTGCTGCAAGTTGTATGACTTGGAACAGGCAGAATGTTTGTTTAAGAAGATGATAATGGAAGGTTTGGTACCTGATGTTGTTACATACAACACTTTAATAGATGGCTTTGGAAAGGAGGGCCACTTGCACAAGGCCTTTATGTTTGTAGATATGATGCGATCAGCTGGCATCTTTCCTGATGTTACGACCTATAACGTTATCATTAACAGCTTGATTTCAAGAGGATTTACTAATGAGGCAAAAGATATTTTGGATGAGCTTGTCCGAAGGGGTATTTCTCCTGATGTGGTGACATTCACCAATATTATAGATGGGCTCTCAAAAAAAGGGGAATTTGAGGAAGCATTTCTTGTATGGTTTTACATGAGCGAACACCATGTGAAACCTGATGTCGTGACTTGCAGTGCTTTACTTAATGGCTACTGCAGGGCGCACCAGATGGAAGAAGCTAATGCTCTGTTTCTTAGGATGCTTGATGCTGGGTTGAATCCGGACCTGGTATTATACAACACTCTCATTCATGGATTTTGTAGCACTGGAAACATTGATGATGCATGCAACTTGGTGACAATGATGGTTAGAAATGGTATTCTACCAAATAATATTACACATCAAGCATTTGTCATCGGATTTGAGAAAAAATGGGTCAAGAATCCTGTACAAATTGCAGCATTGAAACTGCAACAACTTCTGCTGAGACATGGTATCCGTGTTAATGTTGATGGCTATACATCTATGCCATGACTTTTCAGCTAAGGTGCATCACTGCTTCTTGAGGATTCTTTCAGATGTTGGAGCTGTAAATTCTCTTCTTTTCATGTTCCCTTTCTTTGTATGCTTGATTTAACCAAACTTGGACTTTTCTTTGGCGATATAGTCTATATAACTAGCTTAGTCTCTGCGATCATTTCAGGTAGCATTGCTGGTAGGACTTAATCTTACTTAACATGGAGCTAGTGCTCAAGGTGGCCTCTTTTTTTAATGGTGAGGATCTGCCGTGGCACTCATAAGTGGTGGTGCTTGACATACATTCAGATATCAATTGACAAGATTGTTAAATGAAATTGATTTGTGGCAGGGCCAGAATCTGAGGTATGTTTGTCCCCCATCTGTCTGTTAATTCAGCTAAAATAAATAACTGCACATGAATGCAAAAATGTGATATGCTGACCAAATAAATCTTGAAATTTCAGCAGCATTGGTTCTCTTGATGTAACTTTAACACACATGAGTCTGGGCGTTTATATTTGTATGAAATGAAGAAAATCTGGCTGCTTAGATGATAAGAAGAGACCTCTCGGTGGTATGTATCTCTTTCTGTTTACAGTATCTATAAGGATGGTAGGAAGCAAGAATTTTTGGATATAGATCTTTGTTTTTATGTCTGATCATTCTTAATCTACACAAGTGTTGGCATGTAAATTTGTATGAAAGAATATTCGGTTGCTTAGATGATACGAAGAGGCCTGTATCTAGGTCTATCTCTCTTCTGTTTGCAGTATCTATAAGTATGATTCGAGACAAATACTTTCAGAAATTGGTTATTGTTTTGGTAATTTTTTAGGGTACTTGATCAGATACTAGATTTGACTTCCCTCTCTTTGTTGCGTCATTAACTTATTGTGATTGAATTACAGAAACATCCTTCTTTGTACTGAACAATGATGAATTGCATTTTTCCTTGGTTGAATGTTGTATAGACAATCAGTTCGATTCTGCAAACTATGAAGAGTTAGCATTCTTTCCTCTTAGGTAGAGCTTTGTGCTGTTTTCCACATGGGGCAAATAAAAAAGGTTGGCTTGAGCCACATCTTTGTTGCAAAAAAATGTTATAGTTTTGATAACAGCTTAAAATGTGTAAAGAATTAGAAATCTATAATTATATTTATTCTACAATGCTGAAAACAAAAACTTTGAAAATCTTAGCAAATAATCTAATAAGCAAAGATGAGAAAGTTTTGAATTGCTCATTTTTCTTAATTGGTTCCATAGAATAGGATTTGACTATGTGGTGGAAGAAAGTTATAAAGCTTGGAATTGGATACCTTTTATGATGTCTTCCTATAGTGTACATGTTAATGTGGCAAATATTGCTTTGCATGTCCAAAAATATGCTTTATGTTTATATTGTGTATGGGGTGTGTCAAAGTGCAGGAGTTAATTCCGGGGATATAAAGCGCAATGAACTCGAGATTAAGATGAAGATTTTGTTACAAGTATTTATTGTTGGCTTAAGAAATAGATGGTTAGCTAATGTTACTATTTTGGAGTGAGAAAATGAGTGGAGAAAGGAAAACATGATCATTTTGCAATGAAAACTATGAAAGTTGTAAATTTTGTTCTCGTGAATGCTTGATCAACCCCTAATGTAGTTTATCTATTGATCATTGTACAGAAACTACAGTTACTGGAAAAGTTTTTGATTTAATAATGGGATTATTAGGCTATTACTGTCAGGCTGGTGAAACAAGACTTTCCCAACAAAAACTTGCTCTCCAATAATTGGCACCATCTGTAAAGATGCGCCGGACAGGGGCTTCAGGCTTGGCTAATGTTAACTCTTTCCAGCGTGTTGTGTTTGAAGGTCATACCAAAAGAAATCAGTATCACTAGTTTGCAACAGAATCATCGCATTGTTCCCATACATCGAAAATTTGCAACTCCTTATCCCAATTTAAAGGAGAAAGATCAAGGTTATACAATTTTGTCCAAACAATCTATTGTCCATGCTTGGCTTGGCAGCGTAAGACAATTCAACATGTTGGGAAATTTGATCACGCTGCCAAAAGACCAGGTTTCCCTCTATAAATTGCAAGCCCATTATGTTATAGTCTCTACTATGGTGGATGCTATTGGCTATTGCACTTCCTCGTGAAGTGAATCCATAACCATAACCAATATTGGTACATATTTTAATCACAAGTAGACAATAGAAGCAAACCATTGCGTGAGCCATGAAAAAAGGCTCTATCTAAATTCCCATTTTTGTATTCCCATGATGTGTCCCCAATTCCAATCTTCATCAAGCAAAACCAAGGGTCGGCCGCTTTTAAAACAGGCTTCTTTACTTTGTCCAAAGCTTGAAAACCAGGCCTAATATTTATCCAAACCCTCCCATTTTTTGAGTCGGCCGGTCTAACTATGAGGTAAGCTCTTCCAAGTCCCAAAAATGACTTGCAACATTTATAATTCTCTCGGATGTCTTGCTACAAGTATCGAATCACTTGAATCAACTAATTTATTGATAGATTTTCTAATTATTTTAATATTCCTATTATATATTATATATACTATATATTTTTATATACTATTTTTGTACCCTACCAAAATTATTAAAAGTCCTAATTAACTTCTTACTAGGATTGAGATAACTAACATATTTTTGCTTTTTCCTTTATATGTTCTTAAGATTTGTAACCTATTTTTAAACCTCACATTCAGTAGGTCTCTTCACGTATAAACTTGTTAGAAGTGAATTAGGGTATTTGGGCCGGAGGGATAGTCTTGGGTAAAGGAAATTTCTTGGGCTAGATAGGTGGACCAAATTGCAAATGGGTTTGGAGTGATATTGGGCTATCAAGATTAATTAGGAGAAAAATTAGACAAATTATATGTGTAGTAAAGCCCAATTAATTGTTTCAAATGTGAAATTAGTTAGTGCAAGTTACTTGTTGTTATTATTATTAACTAGTGGGAAAACATGTTAATAATAGGGATTTGGCTCCTCTCCGGTCTATCAAATGGACCAGGGAGTTAATTCAATGAATTAAAGGACAACTTGCGATGATCTAGAGGAGGTTAAAACTTAATCAAGAAGGTTTATAATCGAAGCCTTTGGAGGGAAATTTGAACTTATTAATATTATGAGCAATTCATTTAAGTAAATGAAGACAAAGAAGGGGTTGGCAAGCCATTCAACCAAAGTCGTCTATCCTAGTTGTTAGATTAGTGTTAGATCATTAGTAGTGTTAATGAGTCGGCCATTCATTTATTTCGAGATTGTAATTAAGGTTTCATCAATAGATTCCTTTCGTTTTGATTCGATCATTGCATTACAACATCTCCTCACTCTTGCAAGTAATTATCAAGGGTGAGAACCCTTGGTGACTTATTTTCCATCAAACAATTTTGGCATGCCTAGTGGACGCTAGGGAGTTGTTGTCATGCCTCTAAAAACAAGGCAAACAACTAATGAAATGGAAGAGATTTCCACTTCAAATGTGCCTGCACCTGAGGAGCATCAGGTAGGATAAATGATTGATCCAGACATTGAGAGAGAGTTTGGAAAAACATTGGCTCAAACTCTACAAAGCATAGCAGATAATGTTCGAAGAGCACAGGAGGAAATAGATAGGAAGGAAGAACAGCTGAATCGAGAGATAGCTCTGTGTAATGAAAGGGTTGCTGCTCAATCCAGGAAGGAGCTTGGTGCAACGAACGCCAGCATAGCAGCGTTTCAATATATGCCGTTGGCACGTATGCTGTATCCGCGTATGCCGTTGCTACCTATGCCATACCAACTCATGGCTTTTCCATTCATGTCGTTTCAGCAAGTGAATCCTTACCATGATGGAACCTCAAGCTTGTGTATCTTGCCTACCATTAGATCGAGTTTCCCGAGGCAATTAGGGTGTACAACGTTTAACGGTGATGTAGGTCCTGTTGAAGCTCAGAAATGGCTGATTCAAGTTTCTGATGATTTTACCAAGATGGGGTTAGATGATGCCACAAAAGTGGAATTCGTGAAGGGTTTTCTTGGTGGTAATCAATTAGGAATGGAGTTGCGGGAGATATAACTTGGAGTCTATTTGTCGCCGAGTTCTGTGCAGATTACTACACCGCCTATAACAATAAGAGTGATGCTAATGAATTTTTAGAACTTACTCAATGATTAATGTTAGTGAAGGAATATGATATTAAGCTCCGGAGGCAGAGCGAGCACCCAATAAGAAGAAGTCCGGTTGGTTTAATAGGATTTTTAAGGGTAAGAATAAACGACAGCAACACAAATCTTCTTCTGATCAATCTTCTAAACGAATTCAAAGTTCTGGTTCTTCTAGTGGAGCTTCATTAAGTAGATATGGAGGTTCTCCCCAAGTACATGCCTCCCCACTTGGCAAATCTGCCCAAGGGGGTAGTTCTGGAAATCGAGCTCAAAGGAGGCATAATATTTGTAAGAATTGTCGGAGTGAGCATGGTGGGTTTTGCCCTTTCCCATCCCTATGCTACCAATGCGGTGGTACAGACCATCTCAAGAGAGATTGTCCAATTCGTCAGCTTATTAATGACATTTCAAAATGGAGCAAGCAATATATTAGTTCCGATCGAACCACTGCCGTATGTGGCCACTAGTAGTGGTACCTTAGCACTTGAATCCCACACCAGGGAAGACTCAACCTCGAATGCGTGCTAAGACTTGTCGAAACCGCCAATCCAATCCGTTTAACTCTACAGGTAACTATTGATTCTATTCATAATTGACTTTTTGAATTTTATCAAATCCTATTGTAATTATTCAATTTCGATCAATCGAAACTATTGGTTATCGTTGGCTTTGTCAAAGGAAAAAGAATTTGAGTTTGTTATGGATGTTCTCTAGATATAACTCCAATTTCATTCCATCACATTAGATGGCCTTATGAAGTTGCTAAGATTGTTGGTCATGAACTTTGGATGTTTTAGGATTTTGGGGAGTGTAGAAAAATGAAGACGTTAGTATCTTTGAATGCCTCACCTAACCCTGCGAGAGCTTTGATGTGTACAAAACTACTCAAGTTTAAGCTTGGCTTACTCGAGTCTGAGGCACCCACATTAAACAAGGAATTTTAGTTAACTAAATTGAAGTTGTATGATATAATGATTTTTCTGATACTTTGGAAACAATTACTGAATTTTCAAGGATTGTTGGAAAGTTGTTAGCTATGAGATATTAATTAAACTTGGTATCATTGATAAAATAAATTTAGAAGAGGTAATTTGGGTTGGATACGTGAAGTATGTCAGATGCTAAAAACTCTAGTATTAATTTGAATATTAATTCTTTCAAGGAGAGATTATTTGAAGTGGAAATTTTGATCTTAAGTAGATATCAAGTCTTTGATGTTTAAGACAGTTTGACTAAACATTACAAAAGGGGATATTGAGTTAAGGTTTGAGATATAAGGTGAATGAAACAAGAGATTGAATGTTTGGTTAGATGTTTGAATAAGCGAAAAGTAGTTTAATTGTAGATTAAAGTATACCTTGGATATGATTATTATTAAGATTGGGAGTTACTTCTAATATGGAAAAAGGTGTTAAATTTCTAACGAAAAAAAATGATGAATGATCTTTGGAACTAGAGACTTGGAAAAAGTGGAATTGATTGTGAAATATTAATCATAGACTTATTGTTGAGGGTTCGTAGTTGCCTTGTGGAGGTCAAGGGGTTCAATAGTTGATTGTAAACTAGCATATCAAAAATATTATTTTTGGTCAAATTTGAAGAGAACTTAATCAAAAAAGTTAGGAAACTTTATAATATGAAGGAAGTAATGGTCATAAGATTTTACAAATGTAGACATGGTAAGTGAAGTTTCATTTTTATACTGCCTTTTCAAAGATGTTGCAATGGATAAGCTTTGTAGTACATGGTTAAGCTTATCATTGTGAACGTACGAGGAATTTAAGTTCTTACCTACCGTGTCCAAGTGGCGTTGATTGTGTTGGTTGAGATTTTAAGAACAACAAGATCGATATTTAGATAACTCGAAATGGAGTTTAAGGATCAAGTAAAGTTGAACTTAAGCACGCATTAGAGAACCGTTTAAGTTGAATGAGGTAAATAAGAAATTGAAGAGTTAACAAGAATACAACGCTTCTATCCTTTGTTTGAGACAAATAAGTACCTATCCAAATTTCACGGATGAAATTTTCTTTAAGGAGGGGAGAATTGTGAAGCCTAAATTAGTATTTACATAACTTAGAATTTTATTAGGGAATTAAAATTGGAAAGTGGAGGATCAAATTGAAGGAGAAATCTAAAAAATTGGGTCAAATTGAAGGAAATAGAAGTTATGGGGAGAAAGAAGTAATTTAGCCTTTATTATAAAATCAAACCATTTATTTTTTTCTCTCTTCTCCCTCCCCGTGCAAACTTCATTTTCTTATTCTCTCTCTAACCGAAATTCACATTTCTCTCTCTCCCTCTCTCTAAAACCTATCCCTCAAATCCTTGCCAAATTAACATGCAATTGCACCTTTGGATTCCTTTCACTTCCCTCAAACGTTTCTTACCAAGAAGATAGAAATTGTGTTGTAAAATTGGTTTTTGGAAGCATGAAGATGGAAGCTACGAGTTGGTGAAGTATTTGAATTGGGTAAGAAATTAGATGAGATTTTTTTTGTTTATTTAAGTTGGTTTGGTGTAGAAGAAATGATTATTGACTTGGTTTTTGTTGAATCATGAAGCATTAAACTTTGGTGGAAAGAGGAAGTGGAAGTCCAAGTTGGTAAGTATTTTGAAGAAAAATAATTTGTTAGATTTTGATGAATTTTGTTGTTGATTTGAGGTATGGAAGCTTGGGTAATGCTTTAATTTAGTGTAGAAGTGTGTTTGGTTTGAGATTGGAGTAAAAATGGTGAAATATTGGCTTGAAATGGTGGAAATGGGATTGTTTGGGTTCATCGGAATCTGGAAAAAATCCAAATTCCGGTTGCCGGAGCTGCTGGTCACTATCGCTGGCGGCCCCAGCTTGTTTGGGCTGCTAGGCAGCCTGCCAGGCCAGGCAGCAGCGTTGGGCCGCGCTGCTGGCCACCTGGGCAGCACGCTGTGCCGCGCTGCTGGCTAGCTGGGCAGCGCGCGGGCCTACCTGTGCTGGCCCAATTAGTTGGGACATAAGCCCAAACGGCTTAGGCCAAACAGGAAGAAAAAAAAATGAATGATGAAAAGAAAAGAAAAAGAAGATGAAAGGACGGATGAATGGGCTTAAGCCCAAATTGGAAGAAAAAGAGGAAAAGGAAAAGAAATAAGAAAATAAGAAATTTGTTAAGGAAAGGAAAGATCTGGCCCAATAAATTGTTATGTGGGATTACCATTTTACCCTTGGACAAGTAAAATTACTATATTGCCCTTAAGATATTAAGTTACGAAATTACCCTTCGAAGAACAATTTAACAAATTTGACCACACCGGTTGCGTTAATAAATCCGAATAGTTCACGTATTATTCCGTAATTTTTGTAAGAATGTAAATTTCCGTTTTACCCATAAATGGTAAATTACCTTATTACCCCTAATTAGTAAAAGTGTACTAATCTATTCCGTTGAGCTGCGATTTCAAATTCGACTGAGTATGGTCAACAACTATGACACATAAGGAATGTAACCGTACTTTAAGAGAGTAAATTACTGAAATACCCTTAATAAGCAAATTTACTGTTTTACCCCTACGAAAGCGATACATGTAATTAAACCTTAAGATTTCACATGTTGGATGGGAAAGCTACCGTATTGATCATTTTGGGTAAAATTACCATCGATTCATGAAATTACTGTTATGCCCCTTAGTCATCAAATTTTCGAAATTAACCTTAAGGGTGGAATTGTGAGAATTCGACTATGTTGCTCACATCAATGAATTCATATGTACGTTGTGAAACCTATAATAAGTGAAAATGACCATTTTACCCTCGAAGGGATAAAATTACAACTTTGCCCCTAGAAAAAGATTTGGCTTATCTAAGCACACTAATCGGACATGTAAGGTTAGAGGATTACCGTGACAGCCTTAAGATGATAAAATCACGTATTTGCCACTGTTAGTGAAAATTACAATTTTGCCCCTAACAGCTAGAAATGATTAAATGAATTCTAGAAAGTGTATTCGGACTCTGAAACTCGTATTAAACCCTATAACACATGATTAGACGAGTTAAACTTCTCGATATTAGACCGTGGGTCTGGTTTATGTGTTTATTCTGATTTTATTCCATTTTATTTGACTGATCTAGTTTATGGCTTTGATTTATGATTTTGATTTTAATGATTTTCTTGTGTTTGGTGCACTTCTCAATCAGACGGCCGAGGCGCTGATCGAGACACCAGTTAGGCTCACCGTGGATTGACTTTGGGGGTGTACGAGTCCCATGAACTGTGAGTGGGCTGTCCTCAACAGAGAACCCATTGAGGAACTGTTTTATTACTGTTTTATTAATATGTTTTATAAATGGTTTCAATAAAATGTTTTGGGTGCATGAATAACTGAGTTTGTTTTAAAGAACTTGTTCAAGCATACGGGGACTTATGGACGTAGCTCCAGGAGTACGTATGACTTGTTGGTGGAGCGTCTCGGACGCGACCCAGCGCTGGTGTATTTATTTTAACGGACCATGACTTTCGTTTTGGGATCCACATGGTTCGTAGCTCCAGGCCCGACACGCCATATATTTATTTATTTACCGGTTCGGCGTGTGCATGGGAGAGCTAAATTTGGTGTGCTGCGACCACCACGTAGTACCGGACCCAAGCTAACGTTAGGGGAACGGGCTTGTTTGGAAAAATAGAAAAAAATGATGTTTTTACTAATTATTTGATGATGACGAAAATGCCCCTGACGGTTCCGGAGGTTGACTCGGGCCAAGGTCACTCCATATAGGTTTTTGTTGGCAGCACATTTGTTTATGAAAATGATAAATAATTTTCTTATACCTGTTTTATTGCTAACCATGATTTTATCACTTGGTATTCTTACCTGTTTTGGTTGTGAGTGCACCCCACCCTCTTCCGGTTCTCTTTTGAGGGTGGCTCACTCACTGGGTACATTCGTGTACTCATCCCCTCAAATTCTTGTTGTGTTTCAGGGTAGTTAGGGCTCAGCGCATTCTTGGACGGTCGAGTCGGTGGCTGAGGCTATTATCACTGCTCTTAGAGGTATTTCTCACTACGTGATGGTCCCACTGGCATTGTCCCTGTTCATTCTCATTCCTCGTGCCTCATTTCTGATTACTAAGAGCTCGTTTGGTATCGTTTCTGTTTCCTGTTTTCTGTTGTCAATTTTCTATTTTTGGAAACAAAACAGTGAAAACATGTTTGGCAGGCTGTTTCCGTTTTCAAAAATTTTGGAAACAGAAGCAGTGTTTTGGAAAAAAATGGAAGCAAGAATTTTGTGTTTTCATGTTTTTCCAAAACACTTCCAAAACACAGGAGCACAATGATGAACAGTAACTCACATGTTTTTTAACCATTTTTTTTTATTTTTTTATTTAAAAACATACAACCAAATTGTATATCAAAACATGTTTTTGTTTTCAAAAATTGACAGCGTAACAAAAACAAAACGAAAACGAAACAAAAACAAAAAACAGAAAAACGAAAACGATACCAAACGACCCCTAACTGACTGATTGGATTTGACTTGGTTTTTGATTTATTAGAATACTTTTACTACTTCGGTTTTTGATAATTCTGCTTTTACTCTGATTTGAAACTGTCGTATTTAAAATTTATACTGTGTTCTCATTTTATTGTTTTTAATCTGGTATCGACGCTTCGCGATACCTTGGATACGTGTGACGCGCGGCACGTAGTTCAAGGAGACACGGCGGTTGTTCACGTCTGACTTCCGGGTCGGGGCGTGACACCCAATTTTGGGTATAATGCTAGTAAATTTATCATTTTAATATTTGATGAACTTTTTCCATTTGGGCTTTTATTTATTAGTTTATAATCAATCACTTTACCATGTTGGATCTTGTTTTACTAACTTGGGTCATTAATTCTAAGTAATTTGGGTCTTTGAGGCTTTGTATCATCTTTGTCCTTTCCTTAGTTGGGACTTATCCTTTCATTAGTTTGGTTGGACCTGATTTGCTTTGGCCTTATATCTTGGACCTATTATAACTTAAAATCAATGCATTAGAGAGTCAATTGTTAATATCATTTCCCATCACAGAAAATACAAAAAATGCAGTTTTTAATTATCTTCACATTTTACATCTTATATTATTACATTTTACATGAGCATTTGAAAAATACAAAGACAGAATAAAACTCTCTTTTCCTTTTGCCAGTCCCCAAATTTCGAGTCCCTTGTCTTGATTCCCAGGCTCTTTGATTTGGCTCCTATTAACTTTGCTTTCTATCTTGCCTGTGAACAGCACCAACTCTGTAGCAGTCATTGTCTCCCCTTTGCCAAGCTTGTGCCATCACTCATGACTGCCAAACTCGGCATACATGCTCATCTTCGATTTCACAATGTCCATATACACACAAACAACCAACTTCCTGCATACTTGTTCCATAACAATTCATTATACACAACCACATGACATTCATCCTTAACAGCAGTCGTCATTTACACAACAGCATGTATATGCATTCTCATATTTATACACTACATTGCATTTAAATTGCAGCATCCATTGTATTTCAAGCAATTCAACACAGATTCATCACTTGCAGCCAACATTCACAGCTTCATCGTTTCAATTGTAAACTAGGTTCAGTTTCATACACATAATGATCTTTTGCATTTCAACAGACTTAGGACACCATGGCATTAGTTCAATATAATTCCTCATAAGCATGCACTATTAGTATAATTGTATTTCCAGCATTGCATAACATAAGGAATTTTGGCATGTAGTTTCAAAAGAGCATACATAAGCGCATTTGCTTTCTTTCCATAATTAGCACTGCATTTAGCAAACAAAACAGAAGCAAAGAATGAGTGCAGCAACATGAGAAAACTTAAGTGGCAGCAGCACATTGAGTCAAATAAAGCATACACATTTCCGAGCCACCAGGGTCATTATAAATTAGCATTTTTATTAAAGTATTCGCATAAGCAAAAGCAAGCAAGGAAAGCACAAAATAGAGAGCAAGATTAAGCCTTCATCCAATTCAATTTCAGCACCATGAATAATCAGCAAGGTAAAAGAGCAATCGCAGGCAAGTAAAGCCGATGGAGACAATTTCGAAATGTAGAGAATTTAAAGAAAAGGAAACACTACCCAACCAAAGTCTTCTTATTGGTTTAAAACGTGATGTGGCATTCCAAATAAGCCTTGAGGAAGAACCTACAGAGAGTAAACGCGTGAGTCAGTAAAAGACAAAGCAAAAACGAAACAGAGAAAGAGTTTCTCACCCATCAATACAAACAAAATAGAACAGTACCTACACTTGCACACACTGCATTGGCACCCCCACTCAATTTTCCACTACCAGCTCGTTCACCCTTGCCACCTCACCTCCCACACGTGCACAACCAAATTGAAACTGCAGAAAAAACAAAAAGGTTAGAAATTGGAAACCAAAAAGAATAAGGAAGCTTCCTCTATCTTTCAGGCAGTGAGCATAAAAAGGGGGAAACACGTTTAGGGGAGGGGGTTATCAAGAAGGCAAGGGTTTGAGAGCTCGAAAGGAGAAAAAAGGAGAGGTTTTGAAGGCTTTAGAAGAAGAGGCAAGTAGGGTTTATCAAACAAAAAATCTGGAGGGTTCTTAGTTTTTATAGAAAACAAAAAAGGATACGGAAAAAAGGGGAGAGCTAGGTTTTACAGAGAAGACAGTTGGAAGAAAAGAAAAAAAAAAAGAAGGAAGCTAGGGTTCTTATAGTCCTAAGTTTTTCAGAGAAAAAAATACAGAGAAAAGAAAACGAAAAATTAAGGGAGAAAGAGGGAACCTTTTGTAAGCTTTAAAGTCTCTGAAAAACCATCCCTCCTCTTAGCCCCTTTCATTTTTCGTTCTTAACTGTAGTGCGGTTTATGCTTAGACTTTCGGTTGTGGGGTTTTTGGGATTAGGAAGCTTAGATCTAAATTCCGTTCGGTAGGTGATCGGTCGTCAGCAATCATAAAAATAATATCCCAACAAACTCCTAACTAAGTAAATAGGGTAAGTAGGGGTCGATCCCACAGAGAAGGGTGATAGACTTTATCAGAAAATTTAGTCCTTAAAATCTCTCAAAACAGAACACAGAAAACAAAGGGTTAAGAATAATAACTAAGAAGAAAACAATTATATTAGAAAACAAAGCAAAGTAAATTAAATCTATGTCTATGGCAGATAAGAAAGAAAACAATAATTAAGGGTATACTTCTTCACCAATGGTAGAAAACAACCAAATTAATTATGGGTCCTTGATTTAAAAGATAAATTCAATATTAAATTCAAGATGAGAACTGGTCTAGGGAAAACCCTAACATGCTATTTAGATAAGATTAGCCGTCAAGCCTTAAATTACCCATTTCTCCTCCTAACTAATCAATTAGCCGTCAAGCCTTAAAGATTTGCTAGGATTCAAAGCATTAAGATCAACTTTTATTAGTTCTTTCACACATGCTTAATAAATAAAACCATAAAACAACCAGATAAATCTGATCACTGGCATGCAAACCCAATTAACCCGCCGTCAAGCGCAGCTAACTCGCTACATACAATCAAACTCATGCGTCAACCTTATTGTTTGATCTAGCCAACAATCTCTCAAATTACCTCTTTAGCGGCCGCAATAAATCAATAAAAATCAAGATTGTAGAATTAAAACAGAGTTTAACATGCTATCTATCAAGAATAAATTACCAAATTATAAGAACAGAAATCTCACCATATTTAATTGATTGAATTCACCAAAAGATCAGAAGTATTAAGAATTTAGCTACTCATGGATCCCAAATCCATGAGAGGCATAAGAGTACTTACAGGACCTTGGAGGGGCGAAATCTCCTTGACAAAACAGCTAGGTATGCCGCACCTCCCTATGGGTATAGGGGGTTAGCGCACCATTTGCCTCAAAACTAGAAGAAAAACTAGAAAATAAATCTAAAGAGAATTATGTGAATTGGTGTGTGATTTGTGATACATGAGGTGCCTATTTATAGCGGAAATAACCCTAGGAATTCCAATCCTAATTTGGAAAGGGGTCTAAGTCGGTTTAGGGGTCTAACTTAGATCCAAGTTAGATTAAAAAGTCATCCTAGAGTAGAATCCAAGTTAAATAGGATCCTGAATTTTTGCTGAATTCGTGCAGAAACTTCAACGGCATTTTCGGACTTGAAAACGGCAGAACTGGGTCTTGGACCTCAAAGGAAAGTTGTAGATCTCGGAGTTAGCTTTCCAACGAGTACTCATGGGCTTCAAACGGAGGTCTGAGCAGAAAGTTATGATTTTTCTACCAAAACTGCTCCTGAATCCTAATCCTGTTAGGACTAGAATCGGGAATCTACGGGATTTTGATATTTCCTTGGATTTAGGAGTCATTAATTGGGATTTTAATTCCAATTATATCTTATATGGGCTGAGTATTTTCCCATATAAATTATCCATAAATACCAAAGCTTAAGGGCTTGTCTTCAATTAAAGCTCCAATTCTTCAATTCTTCCTCTTGAAATAAATCTTCAATGGTCTTCAAGTCTCCAAATAAGTCTTCAAATGGTCTTCAAACACGAATTTCGAATCTCCAAATCTATGCTCAAAATTGCTTTGCTCAAATCTGTGTAAAAAGTCATCAAAATAGCTCAAAAAATAGTGAAAAATAACAATTTATCAATTTCACTTCACTTAAAGACTAAAAGCACAAATATTAATAAAATAGCATATATTTAAGCATAAATGGGTCTAAAAACATAGTAAAATAACCATAAAAATAGGGTTGTTTTTGGCTTAATCATATTCCCCCACACTAAATCTTTGCTAGTCCCTAGCAAACTAGTATAGAAAACTATGAACTTACTAGACTCGAGCATAAAAAAGACCCTATAATCCTAAACTAATGCAAATCAAAATTTCATTTTAATTTAAACCTTCCAAAAACTTTGAATGCATACACATATTAAGGATCAACATAATTATGAAATCAAAATATCAAAGAATCATAAGAGCACTCAATTCAAAAGATCAACAAATAACAAGCATCTTTATTCTTAAGTAACCATAATTAAAGTAGTTCTAATCACTTACCATTCATCACATCCTATAACTACTTCTTTCCATAAGCTTATGTCTTCATCTTTATCTCCATTACTCAAATGAATGCATATCACAGATACAAATCAAGGGTTTACGTGTGGGTTATAATAGATTTTTAAAGGGTAATTGTTTTTTTTTAGAAAATTGAGGTTACTAACCTCGAAGTGTTCATGATTTGGGGTTACTAACTCCCATTTTTGAGGCTACTAGCACTCTAGAAGGACTCCTTCTTTTTATTTTTTTTCAGAGGGACAATATTTCTGTAATTCCATGCCTCTTATCCTCTTTCCAAGGGTTACGAACTCCTTTTGTTAAAGAAAAGAGTGACAACAATGGATTATAATTTTTTTTAAAGTATGCAGAAATACCTCTTCTCCTCTTGCATGAAAACACTTCTTTTTGAAAAAGATATTTTAACTACCCTTTTATATAAGTAGTCCCCCACACTTGTTCTTGACATATCCATAACATACTATCATAATTGTAATTTCAATCAAGATTGGACACAAGTTCTAGAAATAGATAATCATAGAAGCAATTAATAAATAAGATCATATCACAAAACTCTATTTATACCTAATCTAAGAAATCAGATGTCATGCTATAAATCAATCAATCAAATAAAATTTTCTTAAAATTTCTAAGTATTCTTCAATCATAATCAAATCAATCAATTAATATATGCAAAATTTTCAAAATTTCCGAAAAAATTATGGTATATTTTAAGATTATGATGCATGCCATATTTTAAGATTATGATGCATGCAGACTCTCTATTGACTAGACTCTCTCCCCCACACTTAAAAGACACATTATCCTCAATGTGAATGCACATGTGTGTGTTGTGTCCCTCATAAGTGTGATGATTAAGTAGATTAGCTAACGAAATACTTGACTCACAAAGAAAGTGTCGACCCAATCAAGCAATTCAAGCAATTCAAAGCATATATCATGGCAATCATAGCATAAGTCATAATAAAGATCTAAATCAAAGCATAGAAAACATAGAAAAGAAATACAAACAACTAATTCAAATCAAGGAATAGGCAATCAATCTTCAAGCAATTCAAAGCATATATCATGGCAATCATAGCATAAGTCATAATAAAGATCTAAATCAAAGCATAGAAAACATAGAAAAGAAATACAAACAACTAATTCAAATCAAGGAATAGGCAATCAATCAAAGCAATAATCAATCAGAGCAAAACAATGCAAAGAAAAAGTAAATGGAGAAGAGTTTAAGAAAGCTTCTCTATTTATGTAGCACGGGCTGGAGGTGGCATGGCTGGTGGCGGCTCGGTGTTTGCACGAGCTACCATGGTGAAGACCGGGTCTGGCCAAGCTTGGCACGGATGAGGCCGGTTGTGTCGTGCGGCTGGTGCGGCAGTGGCCGGGCCATAGCCGGGTATGGTGCGCGGGTAGCCAGGCCATGGCCGGCCTAGCTTGTTTTGCGGCTCGGCATGGCCAGTCCTGGCCGGGCCTTATGTGTAAACGGCCGGGCCATAGCCGGGCATTAGCCGACCAAGCTAGTTAGGTTGGCTCGATCATAATTGGCTTCCATCCTTTGCTCCTCTCCTTTGAGCTTTCATTCGGTTTCCTTTGCAAATGTTCAAAAAGCTCCAATTGTTCGACTTGTTTCTGAATTTGAAATCCAAAAAAGAAAAAGAAAAAGAAAAACAAAACTAAAAAGAAAATTAACATGTTAGTAAATTCTTGGGTTGCCTCCCAAGCAGCGCCTTTCTTTAATTTCTTTGGCTAGACCTTCCTTCATCTCCCTTTGTTAGGGTGGATCATACCACTTCAAAGCATACACCAAATATGATGAGATTGGAAGAATATGAGCACAAAAATATGAAGGTAAAAAGAAGAGATAAGGAAAGAAATCACCAATTTTGTTGAGGGCGACTCCATGAATAGCTAGGAATGACAATGCCATCTTTGTTGCCGTGAAAGGTTGATGCAATGGATGCTTCCGGCATTCTTGATTAGCATTGTTCTCATCTCGCCTTTGGAAAGTGTCCTCGTGTTGGCAAATCTTCTTGTCCTCCAGAAAGAATTGATCCATGTTGATCTCCTCAAAGTAGTAAGATTCAAGAAACTTGTGGATTCCCAAGAAATCTCGATCTTCATGTTCCAAGAGTTGATTATCAATAAGATTCAGCACACTTGTTTCGTTCAACTCAAGGTGTCCAAGTTGTTCATCATCTGGTGGCTCATCTTCTGGTTTGGCACGGCTTGGAGGAGAAGGTGGAGGGATGTCCATCTTGATATCTTCTTTCGGTACTTCTGGTTCTTCTTACTCAATCTTGGGGACTTCTGTTGGTAGAGCAGGGTTGTAGACTTTGCATGGTTCAGGTTCCTTCCATGATGATGTTGCCTCGATCTCTTCTTTGGAAATTTCTTTAATTGTAGCAATCAAAGGGATGTTTACCTTTTCCTTCTTTTGAAGTGAATCATCTTGGCTTTCTTCACTGCATATCTTTCTTTGCGGAGCAAACCTTTGAGGAAACGGTGGTGGACCATAAATAGTCTCCATCTTCTTCATTCCCTTGAATCTTTCTTTTCCTTTGTCGAGGAAATCGATTGTTGCTTTGCGATGTCTCTCCTCCATGGTTCTGAGAGTAATCGTCTCTTGCTCATCAGGTACAACAACTTGTGTTGGTTCAGCAGAGAAAGCAGGTACAAGAGGTAGTGCCACTGAAGGTGGAGATGGAACATCAAGCAATTCCATCTTTCGTGCATCCCGTTGTTGAGTTCCTTCGATTGAATTGACTCCATGTCCTTGTATGTTCTCATTCATATGTCTTTGAGGTACATATGAAGAGTTTTGGAAAAAGGCTTGCTGGGTACTCATGAAGTCGGCAAACATCTTTGCTAGATTTCTGCATTGAGCAGTTAACTCCTTCAACTCCTTGCGGATCTCTAGTATCTCTGACTCCTTTGTTATGTCAGCATCATTGGTTATGCTGAATTGGTGAATGTTCTCGGTCATGGCATTGAGCAGATTCCTTGCTTCTTCAGGGGTTTTGAGTGTAAAACTACCTCCACTTGCAGCATCAACATAGGTCATATCTTCATAGGTGAGTCCATCGTAAAAATTCAGAATCAGAAACGCTTCACTCAAGTTGTGATAGGGACAACTCGCGCAAATCTCGTTGTATCTTTCCCAGTATTGGTGCCACTTTTCGTCTGGTAGCTGTTGACAAGATTTGATTCTTTTTCTGACATCCGCTCGCTTTGCTTCTGGAAACGGCACTTCACAGTTGAAATTCAGCTCCATTGGATTTTTTTTCTTATAAAAAACAAAAACTCAAAAGAAAAATTAGTAGTAAAAGTTCTTAAACAAAATTAAAAGCAGAAAAATAAAGGAAAATATTTTTTTTCTTTTTGAAAACGCATAACAAGAAAAGAAAATTTTTTTTTTAAATAAAAACGCAAAAACACAATTTTTTTTTATGACGCAAAAACTCTTTTTTTTTTCAAAAAAAAAACGCAAGACTCAAAATTAAAAACGAAAATTCAATTTTTTTTTTTTCAAAAACGCAAATTAAAAACGCAAGAAACAAAACAATTTTTTTTTTAAAGAAAAAACGGAAAACACAAAAATTTTTTTTTTTTCAGAAAAAACGCAGAAAACTGAAAAGAAATTTTTTTTTTTTCAGATTAAAAACGCAGACACAAAGAGAAAATTCCCAGGATTCGTCTTCAAATTAGTCTATTTTCCTTCCCCTGGCAAAAACCAGAAAAAGTTCCCTTCCCCGGCAACGGCGTCAAAATTTATGATCGGTCGTCAGCAATCATAAAAATAATATCCCAACAAACTCCTAACTAAGTAGATAGGGTAAGTAGGGGTCGATCCCACAGAGAAGGGTGATAGACTTTATCCGAAAATTTAGTCCTTAAAATCTCTCAAAACAGAACACAGAAAACAAAGGGTTAAGAATAATAACTAAGAGGAAAACAATTATATTAGAAAACAAAGCAAAGTAAATTAAATCTATGTCTATGGCGGATAAGAAAGAAAATAATAATTAAGGGAATACTTCTTCACCAATGGTAGAAAACAACCAAATTAATTATGGATCCTTGATTTAAAAGATAAATTCAATATTAAATTCAAGATGATAACTGGTCTAGGGAAAACCCTAACATGCTATTTAGGTAAGATTAACCGTTAGGCCTTAAATTACCCCTTTTTTCCTCCTAACTCATCGATTAGCCGTTAAGCCTTAAAGATTTGCTAGGATTCAAAGCATTAAGTTTTATTAATTCTTTCACACATGCTTAATAAATAAAACCATACAACAACTAGATAAATCTGATCACTGGCATGCAAACCCAATTAACCCGCCGTCAAGCGCAGCTAACTCGCTACATACAATCAAACTCATGCGTCAACCTTATTGTTTGATTTAGCCAACAATCTCTCAAATTACCTCTTTAGCGGCCGCAATAAATCAATAAAAATCAAGATTGTAGAATTAAAACAGAGTTTAACATGCTATCTATCAAGAATAAAATACCAAATTATAAGAACAGAGATCTCACCATATTTAATTGATTGAATTCACCAAAAGATCAGAAGTATTAAGAATTTAGCTACTCATGGATTTGGGAAAATCCATGAGAGGCATAAGAGTACTTACAGGACCTTGGAGGGGCGAAATCTCCTTGACAAAATAGCTAGGTATGCCACACCTCCCTATGGGTATAGGGGGTGGCGCACCCTTTGCCTCAAAACTAGAAGAAAAACTAGAAAATAAATCTAAAGAGAATTATGTGAATTGGTGTGTGATTTGTGATACAGGAGGTGCCTATTTATAGTGGAAATAACCCTAGGAATTCCAATCCTAACTTGGAAAGGGGTCTAAGTCGGTTTAGGGTCTAACTTAGAGTCCAAGTTAGATTAAAAGTCATCCTAGAGTAGAATCCAAGTTAAAATAGGATCCTGAATTTTTGCTGAATTCGTGCAGAAACTTCAACGGCATTTTCGGGCTTGAAAACGGCAGAACTGGGTCTTGGACTTTAAAGGAAAGTTGTAGATCTCGGAGTTAGCTTTCCAACGAGTACTCATGGGCTTCAATCGGAGGTCTGAGCAGAAAGTTATGATTTTTCTACCAAAGCTGCTCCTGAATCCTAATCCTGTTAGGACTAGAATCGGGAATCTACGGGATTTTGGTATTTCCTTGGATTTAGGAGTCATTAATTGGGATTTTAATTCCAATTAATATCTTATATGGGTTGAGTATTTTCCCATATAAATTATCCATAAATACCAAAGCTTGAGGGCTTGTTCATGGCTTGTCTTCAATTAAAGCTCCAATCTTCAATTCTTGCTCTTGAAATAATTCTTCAATGTCTTCAAGTCTCCAAATAAGTCTTCAAATGGTCTTCAAACACGAATTTCGAATCTCCAAATCTATGCTCAAAATTGCTTTGCTCAAATCTGTGTAAAAAGTCATCAAAATAGCTCAAAAAATAGTGAAAAATAACAATTTATCAATTTCACTTCACTTAAAGACTAAAAGCACAAATATTAATAAAATAGCATATATTTAAGCATAATGGGTCTAAAAACATAGTAAAATAACCATAAAATAGGGTTGTTTTGGCTCAATCATATTCCCCCACACTAAATCTTTGCTAGTCCCTAGCAAACTAGTATAGAAAACTATGAACTTACTAGACTTGAGCATAAAAAAGACCCTATAATCCTAAACTAATGCAAATCAATATTTCATTTTAATTTAAACCTTCCAAAAACTTTGAATGCATACACATATTAAGGATCAACATAATTATGAAATCAAAATAGCAAAGAATCATAAGAGCACTCAATTCAAAAGATCAACAAATAACAAGCATCTTTATTCTTAAGTAACCATAATTAAAGTAGTTCTAATCACTTACCATTCATCACATCCTATAACTACTTCTTTCCATAAGCTTATGTCTTCATCTTTATCTCCATTACTCAAATGAATGCATATCACAGATACAAATCAAGGGTTTACGTGTGGGTTAGAATAGATTTTTAAAGGGTAATTGTTTTTTTAGAAAATTGAGGTTACTAACCTCGAATTGTTCATGATTTGGGGTTACTAACTCCCATTTTTGAGGCTACTAGCACTCTAGAAGGACTCCTTCTTTTTATTTTTTTTCAGAGGGACAATATTTCTGCAATTCCATGCCTCTTATCCTCTTTCCAAGGGTTACTAACTCCTTTTGTTAAAGAAAAGAGTGACAACAATGGATTATAATTTTTTTTTTAAACTATGCAGAAATACCTCTTAATAATTAGTAATTTGGCAGTAAATAGATACCTTTTGGCTTGGAAATGGTTTGAAGATAGTTCAATTTAATTAGGTATGTGATTTCATAACTAATCTATAATTTCATGCTTTGGACTTTTAATTTATTATGTGGACTTTTATTTTGAATTGGTTAAATTTATAGTTTGGGCCTCTATTTGTGATTTAGGCTTTTATTGGCACTTTATTTCATGCATTTGGGTTTTGGTTATGAAGTTAAGGTTTAACTTCAATTAATTTAGGAATTATGCTTAATTTTCAATTAAAATTGGAATTAGATTTTTGAAAATTAGAATTAGATCATTTGCATTCACGTTTAAATTTTTATTAATTGTTGCAAAAAATATAATTTGTCATGTGGCTTTAAATTAAAATAATCCCATGGTGGGAAAGGCAGGCGACTCATTCATGCGTGTTTGAGTTTGTTCGCCTTCTCCTGAAGGCTTGGAAATTTCTGGAGGTCGCTTACCATTTATTGGGAGGCGGCCGAAGGTGTTCCTCGTATAATTGATGGGTAATTAATTTTTAACCGGAAAGCATGCATCATGTGCATTCATGAATTTAGGGTTTAGATTTAGTAATCTTCAGTTAATTGTAAATGGGAAAAAAAAGAAGAAGAAAATTAAAAATGAAATAGAATAAAACCATTTTCTTCAAAATTAAAAAAGAGTTTGTGTTTGAAAATTGTTCTCTTTTAGTTACCAAAGATAAAAATTCAAAAAAAGAATTGAGGATTTCAAAATTAAAAAATAAAAATGTTTTCAAAATCCAAAAGAATTTAAAATTCAAAAATCAAAAAGAATTTCCTTCAAAGTTTTCAAAGTGGGAAAGTTCCCAACAAATTTTTAAAGTGTTCAATTTTGGTCTTTTCAAAGTGGGAAGTTCCCAACAAGTTTTCAAAGTGTTCAGTTTAGGTCTTTTCAAAGTGGGAAAGTTCCCAACAAGTTTTCAAAGTGTTCAATTTAGGTCTTTTCGAAGTGGGAAAGTTCCCAACAAGTCTTCAAAGTGTCCAATTTAGGTCTTTTCAAAGTGGGAAAGTTCCCATCAGGTTTTCAAAGCGTTCAATTTAGGGAAAGTTCCCCTCAGTTTTGGTTTTAGTTTTTAAAGCGGGAAAGTTCCCATCAAAAGCATTTTTCAAATTGAGTCGTTTTAATGGTAAGTTTTAAAGAAAATCCTCCCATGAGGAACCCAAAAAGAGAACAAATAATAAACGGAAAAGAAAGACTGATTGAGGGGTTCAATCATCGCTTTCGACTCCCAACATTCCCTACTTCAAAAATCCAAAACCCATTTTTGCTTGCTTATTTATTAGCTTCAAAGATTAATATAATTTCTTAAGGGCATGAAAATATTTAAGAATAAAGACAACCAATAATAGAAACCCGCAGTTAGTTCTAGACTAGTCAGTGCCGTCATTTTGACGGGCGTCGTGGGGGTGCTAATCCTTCCCCAGCGTACCCGACTCCTAGACCATAGGATCTCTGGTTATTCAGACTCTATTAGGTTTAGTATTATCTTTGCCGATCCTAGGTTAATATTAGACTTAATAATCGGATAGGTAGCTAATCACACCTAAGTAAGAAAAGATTAGTGGCGACTCATAGGACTCCCATATATTTCAGTAGTTTCCTTTAAGTCGTTAAATGGCAGGGTTCGGACCCCGGACCCACACGTTGCGGCACTTACAACATTAAAACCTCCTTATTTCTTTTCTCCTCCCCCTAAAGATGATATCAACCTTAGGAATTTTAAATAAATTTCTAAAAGTTTCTAAATCTACATGAATTGAAACTTGAAAATTGATGAAATCATTTGCAAAACATATATGAAACCACAACCTCACGCCATATTCTCCACTAAAATAGCCAACAAAACTCAAAAGCTTTCAAAATATTGATCTCAAATCACAAACAAGGAAGAAAAGGAAACAAAAGAAAGCTGTGGGTTTTCTCATGAGAAAAAAAAAAGACAAAAGAAAAATTAGAAAAAAAAAAAAAAGAAAAAAGAAGGAGAGATCATGATTGCTACCTACTAGAAGCAAATTGGTGGCGTCGTGAAGACAAGGCCTTGGCTTGAGTTATATGAGCTAGTTTTGTGAATTAATTACCCTTTATGTTTTTGTTTTAAATATTAATTACCTAAAACTACACGCAAGCATTTACAAACAATTACATGTTGTGGGACCGCCTCTACTAACTTGCCTTTTTTTCACCTTTCGTGATTTTGTCTGTTAGCAATCAACTTTTACAAACAGCACGAGCCCCTAGTTGATGTGACAATTTCATTCACTTGTTTCTCTCTCCGAAATTACACCCAACCGGGAGGGTCAAGAGTAATTTTTTCACACCTTTTCCTCACAATCAACGGCTCTTCTGCATTCCCGTTTAATCCAACGGACGTAATTATTACGTCTGATTTGAAGAAGTCGGTCTTGATTTAGCTATCTATTTGAGAGGTCTCTGGGATGCCTAGATTGACATAGATTTTTGACGTCGATGTAGAAATTAGTATCGTTCCTGCAAAGTGAGCTGTCACCCTCATTCCGGAGAAAGTCACAATTGACCTCGGTCTTGATGCTATTATCATGAGGATGTCTAAATTGTTGTATACAAGTTCCCATAGAGTGATATTTAGCTGTCTTCCCCTTGTAAAAGTTTTGGATTTAGTTCTTTGTGGCATTGTAAGCTTGAGACGTTGCTGGAATGTAAGGTTGGGGATACTCACCTTAATGTCATTCTATTGATATCTTTTGTTCCTATTTGGAGTCCTGATGGGAGTAAAATGTGACTGGTTCTTGTAATTGATATAATCACCCCTATAATGTCTACAGGAAGAAATTTTGAGAATACTTTATTAGTAAATAATGGTGGAGCTTAAGTCAGCAATGTAATTTGGGAATTTGTCTTGCACCTGTCAAGTATGTCTCCCATCTAGTCTCATCTTCTAATATGTCTTCTCCGCTGAAGTCAAAGAAGTATCTGTTGAAAATTCCGAGATCGTCTAATTCGTGATGTATTATAGTATTACTATGAAACAAAATTATGTAGTTTCTTGAAACAGTGATATTTTGAATTTCGGAATTGTCACAAAAAAAAATCTATCATTTGATATACGTTTCCTTCTGTTAATCTTTCTTTGAACAGTTGAGCATGCAACTCAGCAATTTGGACATCAATCGTGTTTCCCTTGTTGATAAATTTAACAAAATATAGTCAATCTTGGGTGTTGTTTTATTGATAATTGGGAAGTATTTAAAATCGTTTTTTTAATCGGACTTACCTGGTGATCAATTGATCGATCATCAATAAATCATAAAAATAATCCCAACAATTACTAATTATAAATAGTTAGGACAAGTAGGGGTCGAACCCACAGAGAGATAGGCAATTCTTCTTTTTCTAATTAACTAGCTTAGAAACAATATAATAAAGAAAGAGAATTTTGAAAGTAAAATTGAAAACACTAAATTAAATCAGAACAATCAATCAAGAAAACAATCAAGAAAATTAAAAAAAAATTAATTAGAAAGCAGTGGACAGATTTAGAAAATAATTAAGAAAACCCTCCAACATAGAATTAATATCTGTTGCACCAAAAATCTCTTGCTAGAGTTTTCGCGGAGAATTCTTTATGACAGCGTAAGGGCGTGCCAGTCAATTTGCTGAAATTGACAAAGAGGTTGTAAAAACAAGATCTGGTGCGCGGAGCAGCAGATTAAAAGATCAGAACGATTGTGGGGACTGGATCAAAGTCACACCAGAGCATCTAAATCATTGGATCCACACGAACTACTTCTCATAACTGGGCCTCTTCTCTTTTTGGATCAGATCTGAGAGATCTGCTTTGATTGCAATTGAAATTGAAAAGAAAATAACAAACTGATCTGTTATTTCTGAATGAAGAACACGTGTACAGTGTTTGTATGTCCGGAGACAAGATTGAAACAAGAGAAAAACACTAAAAGAGTGTTTGTTTGTCCTAAGACAAGATCTAATCAAGGAAAATATGAAGAACGAGTGAAGAACTCGTGATGAATTGGGTGAAAATGGCGCAGAGCCAGAGAGGAAAT